>JAQQPU010006494.1:22269-42316 GCA_029168905.1 Artemia sp. Kazakhstan ARC1039 | reverse complement strand
AGCGCTAAGACATAGAGCGCTACAAACATCAGAATCAACTTTAGAGGCCAAATTAATTCTACAATAATTCCACCTTCCTTCCAAACTCAAAATTTTTTGAAATTCCCCTTCACCCCAAACTCAAAATTTTCCAAAATTCCACTTTAGAAACTTCTTTAAATATTTCTAAAGCGCTAAGACATAGAGCGCTACAAACATCAGAATCAACTTTAGAGGACAAGTTATATCATGGGAAGATGTTTTTGAAATACCTATTACCCATTGAAATTTTGACAAAACAACATTTTACCTTAATTTTCAGTTATCAGTTGCTTTTTCTCTGGCTTTAGTTCTGAAAATCATTTGAGCAGAATTTTAAGCCATATCAATGTTTTATTTCCAAAATTTAGGAAATGTATTTGTACATATTTAAAACCTTATAAGTTGGGATTGAGCAAAGTTTTGAAGCTGAAATAATTTTGTTGTACTTCATTTAAACAGAAGATCTATTTTGCAAGGTTTCATTGATATAACTCACAGATTTTTAAAGGTCATTCAAAGTTAATGAAATCCTCCTTACCATTCATCCCATTCCCCCTTCATACTCTAAAATCTGGTTGATAATTTTAAATGCCTTATTTTCCACGGGTTTGTTTTTGGGGGGGGGGGGATTTTCCGTGAGGGTATTTCCCGTGGGGGGAGGTATTTTCCGGGGGGGATTTTCCAGCGGGTATTCGCCAAGAACCACAAATTTGATGGTATGAGTTTTATTAAATCTTTGACTTTTAGGGGTTGTTTCCCCCTTTTACAAAACTCAGACAAATTTTTTAGACAGGCAAATTATCAACCAGATTTTAGAGTATGATTCCAGTGCAACACATTGCAATGAAATGGTCAGCTTAGATTAGTATAAGTAGGGGCACAGCGAGCAGGTTGCTGACCACCGCCCCTGCCCTCCCCCTGCTATCAAATCCCCTTGCAGCTAACCTTACCACCCTCAAAAGAAAATTTTTATATAAGTTCCAGCATTTTTAACATATTTTAAATCACGGATGTAAAAAAGAAAATCAAAATTTTTCAACATCATATGATTAAGCTATTTGAATATGTTTTATATGTTTGTCTAACAAACACCCGTTTGTCTGGTTTCCTTGTACAGTCTATAGCGGTGGGTTATTTATAATGCACAAGTACCAAATAATCTATATTTGTTTTGATCTTTTTTTTTGGAAACCCCTTAACATTTTGAGTTGGGTAACCAAATAAAACATATTCAAATAGCTTGAGTTTTGAGTTTGGGGGGAAGGGGGATTTTAAAAACCTCTTCCTGTGATATAACCTCTCCTCTGAAGTTGATTCTGATGTTTTTAGCACTCTATCTATTAGTGCTTTAGAAATATTTTAAAAGCTTCTAAAGTAGAATTTTTGAAAATTTTGAGTTTGGGGGGAAGGGGGATTTCAAAAACATCTTCCCATGACATAACTTGCCCTCTAAACTTGATCCTGATGTTTGTAGTGCTCTATGTCTTAGCGGTTTAGATATATTTAAAAAAAGCTTCTAAAATAGAATTTTGGAAAATTTTGAGTTTGGGGGGAAGGGGGATTTCAAGAACATCTTCCCATAACATAATTTGTCCTCTGAAAGTTGATTCTGATGTTTGTAGTGCTCTATGTCTTAGTGCTTTAGAAATATTTAAAAAAGCTTCTAAAGTAAAATTTTGAGTTTGGGGGGAAGGGGGATTTCAAAAACATCTTCCCATAACATAATTTGTCCTCTGAAGTTGATTCTGATAGTTGTAGCGCTCTATCTAGGCCTATTAGAGCTTTAGAAATATTTAAAAAGCTTCTTAAGTAGAATTTTAGACATTTTTGAGTTTTGGGGAGGGGGGATTTCAAAAAAATCTTCCCATGACATAACTTGTCTTCTAAAGTCAATTCTGATGTTTGTAGCCCTCTATCAATTAGTGCTTTAGAAATATTTAAAAAGCTTCTAAAGTAGAATTTTAGAAAATGTTGAGTTTAGGGTGAAGGGGGATTTTAAAAACCTCTTCCCTTCATGAGCGCGTCAACCTATAAAAATAAAACATCTTCTTGTAACATAATTTGTCCTCTAAAAACAATTTGGATTTTTTTACTGGTCTATCTCTTGTCAAATCCTTTCCCTAATTAATAAAGTTTACATGACTTATCAACACAGAGTTGCCTTCTACCCCATGGCACATGCATGCTACTGTTAAAGGGGTTATGATAAGCAAAGTTATGACATCACAAACAGGTTCCATAAGCAATGCCAGCTAGAAAGTAAATAAGTTAAAGGGATGACTGTTAAATGAAAATAGGATTTTGGAATATATTTTAATGAACACAGTTAAAAGCTGAAGTTGTGTAAGGTAAGCAGTGATTTATAATTATGATAGTAATATAGGATGAAATGTGAGCTAAAACAACTAGTAATGTGCAGTAATTTACCATTATATAGAGGGGGGAAGAGTGGAGGTAGGTACTTCAAAGTACCTTCCTGGGACATACCTTAGCATGTAGATCCATCCCTGAAAGTTTCTTTTTCCTAACCCAACCCCTTTCTAAGATAGCCAAAAGTAACTAAAGTAGAATTTTAACAAAATGATTATTATATTTGGAAAGAGCATCAAAAAAGGCATTGAGTGGTTTGTTTACTTCATTTGTAAGTCAGTAATATGAACTGCAAAAAAATTACCAAAGTATGTCCCAGGAAGGCATTTTGAATTACCTACCTCTACCCCTCTCTCTAGAGGGTCCTAACCTTTGATCACCTTTAAAATCTGTGTGTTATAAAACTGAAACTATGCAAAATAGATCTTATGCTTTAATGAAGTAGGACAAAAAAATTATTTCAGCTTCACAACTTTGCTCAGTCCCAATTTTTAAGGTTTTAAGGATATGCAAATAGGCCCTACATTTCCTAAATTAAAAAAAAACATTGATATGGCTTAAAATTCTACTCAAATAACAGGAATTGGATTTTCAGAACTAACAGCAGAGAAAAGGAAACTGATAACTGAAAATTAGGCCTGAATATATGCCAATTCAGGGTTAGGTTATGTTAGGTATAGCCTATATAGGGGGGGGGGCTGAAATTCATTTTGGATAGATATGCTTATTATATTCGTAATCAGCATAAAAAAAAGGCATCGAATGGTGTATTCACTTTATTTGAAACTCAATAATATGATTTGGTATATATTGACCCATACTTTAGCCTGTACACCCATCCCTGAAAGTTTCATTTTCCTAACCTGACCCCTTGCCAAAAGTAGCTAAATGAGAATTTTACCACTTTGCCTTTGAACATATATTGAATATTTAAGGGGTTTTGAAATTACCACTATTTTGTTAATCCTTAATATCACTGCTTTTTTACCCCAAAAAATGCACAAGTCATGCAAAATAAATTCAAATTTATTCAAAGAATTGCCCATGACCGAAGAATTTTTTACAGCCGAAGAATGCTAATCGCTAAAAACCGAAAACCAGCGAGAATCTGGCTCATTTAGACTTCACCGCGAGTTTCTGCTGTTCTCTAAACATTAAAATAATTATGAATGAATGATTTTTATTACCCATCTTTAGCAATACAAAAAATAAAAATGGAGTAGAGAGAAAATGAAAAGAAAATAACAAAACACATCGAACAAACGAACAACTTAAATTAATACTTCAATAACTAAAAAAAACAAAAAAACAATGGCGAAACTATTTACATAAAAAGACAACCATTCCACATTACTGACTATAGACTCAAACATACTATGCGTTGGATCTAAAGATTTCTGGAACTTTTCCCTTCTGGTCGCGATCACGACGAAGGGGTCATCGTGTCCGTAACGTGCTGAAATCTGGCGGTTTCTTCGCTAGGGGGGAAGGCTAAGCAGATATTTTGCAAACTTATAGAAAACTCTACAGATTGTTTTTTTTATCATCAAAAGTAAACAAAGATCAGAAAGGTGACAAAGCTAAGATATGACGGTGGCAAAGGAATTGAAGATCCGTGCTAGAATGCGATGGTTATATAGGCGTTTGCATGACAAAATCATCCCATACGGTTTTCGGACTTTATGTTTGAGATCATTTATTAGATAGGAACGGATAGTTTTAAGATTAGACCCAATTGGCAAACCAAGGTAAGTTATTGATGCTGCTGCAGTAACAGTATTACTACCTAGTGTAAATATGACAGGCGCCAACTCTTTCTTACGACAATTAAAGACGACCACCTTTCTTTTGCTGGAGTTAAAGTCTAGGCCTATGTTAGCATATTCGTTAGACAAAACTCTGAAATTACTCTCTATGCCGCTGACGGATCTACTCAGATTTAAAATGTCATCGGCATAATTAACAAGAGACAAATCAATTTCACGAAAAATGAAGCACGTTTTCACTGTCTTCTGAGCCTCGATGATACTGTTATTATAAAGAGCTGGTGATGATAAAGTCCCTTGGCGAATGCCTTTTCGTACTGGTATGAGGAAATCGGATACAGTCGGGCTTTGGTATTTTAGTACCCTTACTCTAACCTTCAACTTAAAATACATGTTCCTATAAGTAGCAATTACAGATCTGTCAAGACCTCTCTTAAACGCAGAGACAAGCAGTTGTGCATGGATACCCGAATCAAAAGCCCCGTGGACGTCGTGGCCTGCAAGTACCACGGTTTCTCCTTTAGCATCAGCATCCAACAAAACATAAGACAATAGGCTATGCACGTGCTCGCGGCTAATATTTCTCTTGAAACCGAACTGCGAATCTGGCGTACTACAAACATACTTTATCTCCTCAATAACTAATAACTCCATCAATGTACAAAAAACGGGAGCAACGGTTATCGGGTGGTAAGAACAACTTTCAGATGGGTCTTTACCTTTCTTGACGACATGGGTAATTACACCGATACAAAAAATATCTGGCACTAGACCGCAACTAAAAATAATTTGGAACATAAATACTAGACGTACTGTTAACAGTTCACTACCGAGAATCAGATGCATACCACAGATATTATCTACTCCTTTAGAGTACTTCTTTTTTAGTTTAAGGATAGCCGAACGAACATCCGACACACTCACTACGTGGCCAAGATCCGGTTCCAAAGATTCTAAATAGAGATCAAGATCTCTCTCAAACTTGCACTCCAATTCAGGATCAGGTGCAGCAAACTCGCTCGTGAAAAAACTATTCCATTGACTTTCACTAGGGGTGGATTCGTTACTGGGCGCTTTTGCAGATCGATTCTTCTTGATGAATTTCCAAATTTTAACTGGATCGACTCGTAGCGACTCACTGTTTCATCAATCACACGAGAGCGATGCAAGGCGAGACATTTGGAGAACTGCCGCTTTGTATACAATCGGACACTGTTTACAACGCCTTGTTTAGGACGGCCCGAATCAATCCACACATTATACCACATTTTAGCTTGTTGACACGCATTAACCAAAGCTGGGTTTTTCGACCATCCTGGAACTTCTGACCCAATTCTCACTTTACGAATAGGAACCAGCGCAAAGCGTGAGTTATTTCACTACAGTAGATATTTAGAAGTATTTGTTTCTCATCACATGCAATCGGTGAGCTTTGGAGTAGTAGCTGGAAAGGGACTTTAATCTTTTCCAGGATTCCGTCATACACAGACCTGAACATGGCTAAATCAGCTTTTTGCCGTTCAGTCTTCTTGAACCACTTTTTCTCCTTTGGAGCATCATTTGGGGCATTATTCGGGAGGTCATTAATAATGAAGGTATTAGCAACTGGAAGGTGATCAGAAACACAGAAGCCGATATCAACCTCACAGTCACTGTGAGTCCTCAAGTCGGAAGAGCAGAGCAGAAAGTCGAGCGAGGACATGGAACCGGAATTATGCACATACGTGAAGTCTACTCTATTTCTCAGTACCCAGAGACTTGGGCAGGCATCGAGCAGGATTTGACATCTCGGATCATTAGCATCAGAGGGGTTGGAGTTCATATCTCTGGCAATAATACAGGAAAGTTTTTCCGCCGCGCATAATGTAGCAACAGCGGCTACTTTTCCACAAGCAATATTAAACTTATTGTCAGATTGGACATTCGTGTAGTTAGTTGGCATATTGACTGAGAGCACAATAGTATTTTCAATTTTGACTGCAATATAAAAGTCCGCTTCTTTAAACGGCGAGGCACGAAGTGAGGCACGGACAATGATAGCAACACCACCAGAGGGACGACCTCTTCCCGACCTCCTAGAAGGAATGCCAAACACATTTACGTTTTCGTTTAGTTGTAAGAGCTGGAGTCCCTCAGCCGACAGGAAATGTTCCTGCACGCACACAGTGTCAAATTTGTTAGCAAGGTTTTCTAAAAGTGGTAATTTAGATTGTACTCCGCCATTTATGTTCCAAGTCACTATTTTCAGAGTGCTGGAGCTAGGCATCGCTTAGATTGGGCCTTTTTGGCTTCTGGACAACTGAAACTGTAGCAGGGGTGCTTATCGGAGCCACAGAGGGCGCACTTCATCTGGTTCTGGCACGTGGTGTCTTTAGAATTAGTGTGGCCTCCTCCGCAGTTTGAGCATCTTGCTTCATTAGAGCAGTCCTTCGCAATATGCCCATAGGCCTGACACTTATAGCAACGCCTCGGGAGAAAATGAAAGTCCTCGGCTGGAATTCATTCGTAACCTATAATAAGCGGAGATTTCATCGCGGAGGCTAGATGCTGCTTGGTCCCAAAATTCAGTCTGAACGATCTCGTTTTACCGATATGAGAGGCCTCAGCACAATTATTCACAAGACCACAAAGATCCTCGTCACTAACGCTGGTGGGTACGTGCCTGATTATGCCAAAGAACGTAGGACTGGACACTTTTGCTTTAATACTTGAGTCCGAGTTAGCAATAGCCTGTGCAACTGATTTTACAGCCTCTTGATCGTTCAGAACAACTTTCCAGTCAGTTTTGCGAGTTTTCAGTTCCACAATATTTCCACAGTTGCTTCCACATACTTTATCGAGATAATCCTTTCGTGAAACGGGATCGTCCAGTCCTTTCGGGGGGGTTCTTTAGCACGACGGCATAAGTTGACACTGTCGCAGTTTGCAGTGGAACAGAGGAGGCTGCCGGTTGGGACTGACTCGTGGATCTCACCATCCAATTACTGTATCAAATGGATACAGTAATTCACGAGAGTAAACAGCCGTGCTTGACATCCCATTCTTCATCAAACAGTGACAACTCTTCCTCATAGTCTTTAGCTCAGTATGTACATCCTTCGTAATAGGCTTCCAAGTATGGGCATATCCAGAATTTTTTCAGGGAAGATTTTTCTGGTGGGGGGGGGGGGGAAAACAAATCCAGTAGCCTCTCCACTCCACCCCCTCCCTAGATCCTGGCTTACTTCCAAGAAGTCAACGAATTCTTGTGACATGCCATCTTCAACCTTTCACAAGGTTTCAACTGAATTAACTGAATTAAAGGCGACAACATAGTCAATGAATATCTTAATGATGGGGGAGGGGGGATGTTGTATCTTCAGTATTGTTACATGATAAAGTGGAAGGCAAAAATCTGATCCAAAGACCCTCTACCAAACCAGAATCCAAACTGTTTTTTTCCGTGTTCACCTGTCTCTCCCTGTTTGAATCTATTTAGTAGAATGGCGGAAAATAAATTTGCTGCAAAATCAATGACAAAAATATCCCTCTATAACTAGCACGCACTGTCTTTTCGTCTTTTTTGGAAACACGGAGGCAAACTGAAACTTTCCATTCTTTTGGAAAAGTTTGGATTTTCCATATTTTTGTAAAAGACAACAGTAAATGAGTTGCAATAGGTGGGGAAATGCTTTGCAAATCTAAAATTAACTACTGGCCTGAGTAGACAGCTTATGACATTTGAGATTTTGGATGACATTGATGGTCTTTTGCCAAGGTCAGGTGGAGACGTGTTTACATCTTATGGCTCCTTCAGGACTGAGGGGTGTGTACTTTCTGCTTCTAAAGTCCGATTTACCTTGGGGTTTAGATGTTCAGTAAGTGTGTTTTCTATCGCTGAGCCTTTTGGACAGAATTGTTTATGGTAGTTTCTTGTTTATCTTTGATAGAGTCGGGTACAGAGGATTTCTTTCCAGCTGCTTCTTTAAGAATTTGATATGTGCATCTTGAATTGTGGTTTTGAACTACGTTTCCTAGTTTGTGAGCAGCTTCTTCCCAGTAATGGGTGCGGTATTTTTTAACGCTTTGCCTTATGTACTTTCTCAGTTCAGTTCTCGACTGCTTGCCTAGGTGGATTATGGCTCTCTCAATTATTTATTGAGACAAGGGAAAAATCGCGTTCTACCACCAAGGGAGAAGTGATGTAATTGATCTTAACCACCATACATTCACTTGTAAATATACCAACAATATCTGGATCCCCTACAATCTTCTTTCTGCAAATTTCACCAAAAAAACAAAGGACACTAGACTATCTTCTGATAAAATGCAATGCTCCGTAGATACAATCCAACAGCAGCTGTCTGCAGCCACTAAAAAGGCAAGAGACCTAGACCTCTTAGTTGCAACACTCGAGTTTATCCGGCCAGGAACAAACCGACAAACACAGAAAAAGATTTGATTAATTATTTCTGAATTCCAGCAGTCTTGCTGTCTACAAGACTCATTTTAAGTAATTCCCCTTGTTTAGACGACACTGACAACATCAACTATTAACACCAAAGCTATCATCAAATGTAGGTTCAGATGAAACTAACGAGAGATAAGATCCCAATAGGGTCTTGATTTACAAGCCACAATAAAGACTGAAAAGGAAAATTTGTTAAAGTAGAGGTGTGATCAAAATGGAAAACACATGGTGATGTGGCCTAACACATCGTTACCTTCTGTGTATAATAGACAACTCCAAAATGGGTTAGCACCCAAAGGTGCTAATTTCAAAGAAGAAGAAGAATAAGAATTTTCTGAAACGCTAATTGGTACTCATACTGCCAATGGCAAAATTTTGAAAGCAAAAATATTTGTGCATAGCCCAAGTTGTCCTATAAAGCCTATAATGACTTGGATCTCACCTACCTGTTGCACTAGCGTAAATTTTATTCAAGCCCAAAGAAAAAGAAACTGCGTTAAATAGTAATCTCCTTAGAGACTTCTTTTCAGAACTTGAATCCATTTAGTTCAACAGGTAAAATAGTCATATACAAACTGCTAGTTGAAACTTTCCAAAAACAACCCATTAGAACGTAAAGGTAGTGCGTTGGTTGGTTGAAACTAAATAAAATGCTGCTAAATGAAACTGGTAAGGTTAAAAATAGCACACCTTACAAAGCCTTAGTTTTCATGATTGAGGAGTTTAGAGTTATTCTTTGTCAGCATCCTCAAAATAACCTACGCCACAGAGATTATGATGCACTGTATTGGTGTCGAAAAATTAACTATTTCATTTGATTAAAATCCAATAGCAGCTGTAATTTTCAAAATATTTCCTAGCTCAGTTTCACAGCGATTTACGATTCTCTTTTTAAACGCCAGCCAAATCAAGTACTTTTAAAACTGCGTTTTTTTATCATATTCCTTTTTTTTATCACCTCGGCTCACTATGATCCAAACTTCGAATGAAGAATTGAAACAAGGAAATAAAAGAAAATTAAAAGGATATTAAAGCTGATGAAAACAAAAAATTAAGGTCTTCACATGCTGCGTGAGAGCTGCTGATTGTTTGCCCTCCAATCACTTTTGACTCTTAAATACGGCTGTAGAACTTTCAATTTCCTAACGAATGAGTCCCTTCCGAAGTTTCTACGACAACTCAAACCATATGAAGTGGCTTGGTGAAAAGAAAGAAAAAAAGTAATACATTGTCCACTTTGCTCCTTACATAGGAAGCGCTATTGCTCTACCTATGATTAGCAGTAAACCGTGGCGTAATTTTGTCAAAATTCTGGGGGGGGGGTGACAAAATTGGAGCCAATTTTCCAAAAAAGTGAAAATGACAGTGAAAATTAAAATTAAGTCATTTGGTATCGTAAAGGAACTACTTAGTGCTATAAAGTGCTACATAGTTACATTATCAAACAGTTCGTGGTAACGAACTGTAAGTAAGGAGCGACCCGGCTCAATAGTAACCGCAATCTCTAAAAAACAGAATTTTGATATCAATAAATACATCAGAAGAATCAGACTTACATGCTGATTTTAAATATACAAGTTTCATCAAGGTTAGTCTTACCCATCAAAAGTTACGCGCCTGAGAAAATTTGCCTTATTTTCGAAAAAAGGAGGAAACAACCCCTAAAAATCATAGAACCTCAATGAAAATCACACCATCAGATTCAGCGTATCAGGGAACCCTAGTGTAGAGGTTTCTAGCTCCTATCTGGAAAAATGTGGAATTTTGTATTTTTTGCCAGAAGAAAGATCACGGATGCGTGTTTATTTGTTTGTTTGCTTTTGTTTTTTTATTTTCCCACGGGTGATCGTACGGGTCCAGTAGTCCTAGAATATCGTGAGAGGGCTCATTCGAACGGAAATTACAATTTCTAGTGCCTTTTTTAAGTGACCAAAAAAATCGGAGGATAACTTGGGCCCCTCCCACGCTCATTTTTTCCCCGAAGTCACCCAATCAAAATTTTGAGATAGCCATTTTGTTCAGCATAGTTGCTAATCTAATTAATATGTCTTTGAGGATGATTTAGTCCTCCACTGTTCCCGGGGGAAGGGCTGCAATTTATAAACTTTGCCCATTGTCAAACAGTTCGTGGTAACGAACTGTAAGTAAGGAGCGACCCGGCTCAATGGTAACCGAAACTCTAGAAAACGGTATTTTGATACAAATAGATACATCAAAAGAAACTGGTTTGAAGTTTTAACTGGGTCTGGGGGGCAAACTGAGGTCTGGGAGGGGCAGTCTGACCCACAGCAAATAACGCCCCTTACAGTAAACAAAGCAAGTGGATTAAATCATGGCTCTCATTTTTGCACAATATAACCTGTTTGTAAAAGAACAACTTGCAATTCGGATTATTTACGGCCCTTGCTCAACAGCTTTGGGAGCCAAGTCATGCTCGCAGACATGGTTGTTAAACATTAAGACTGATATGACAAAGATGGCTATCTGAAAATTTCGCTTACAAGTCTAAGGGTATTGCGGGGAAGTGGTAAAAAAAATGACATTGAGGGGGGTGGTTGCCCTCCAGTTACTTCAACTCTTGTACAGGGCACTAGAACTTTCATTTCCAACCAGTTGGCCCCCTCCCCAGTTTCAAAGATCACAACTTCCATACGAAGTGGCCAGGTGGAATAACAGGAAGGAAAGAATAAAGAAAACATGCAGGGCGCATTCAAGCAGCATTAGAGAGTTATCTTTGATGACGCTCTTGACTGCATCTATCAACAATGAGAAAAAAAATGCTTATGGATGAATTAAGTTTTTGCGTGCTTATCGTTTCTATACAAAGTTGAAATAATATGATACCTTTGTCAATAGTGGTGAAATCGTAAGAAGATTGAAAAGATTAATACAATTGTGTAACAGATAACAAAAGCTTTAGATAGACCACAGAACAGTAAAGTGATGAAGCAATCTCCGATTAAGAAATAATAATTAAAAAGCTTTGATTTTCGGACGTATTAAACTACAACACATTTTAAGGCATCTTAGATTAATATATAATTTTTATATATAATTTTTAGATTAATATAATGTTTGTCCGATGTGTGGGGACAAAAATGATGATTTAATTCATTTTTATCATTATGTAAGGCGTTAAGAGGTTTGACAGAGGAAATTTTTCCGGGGTGGTTCGAAAGGGAGGAATGGGAGGATAATATATTAAGAGATAGACATTTTTGGGGGATAAAGAATTTGGGAAGGTTTATTGGACTGGACATGGAGTATAGACATCATTTTCTTTAGATTTATTTTTATTTTATTTATAATAAGGGTGTTCAATTATTATTTTTGAAGCGTATTGTGTATTAACCATGGCCCAGTAGGGCTTTTAGTGTTAATAAATCGTATCATATCATATCATATTATATGCATTGCAAGCAGATATGACCGATGCTTTTGGCACTAATTACTCGAAGTCAAAGTTTCTTCCGTATTCGAATTTGTTTATTTAAATATCTACTCTAGTGCTAAAAAATGAAAATCAAGATATGCTGCATTTACAGTTACAAATAACACAACAAGATGGCTACTTGATAAATGCATTATCAAAATAGGGTACTAAGGAGTTTGGAAATCTAGGAATTGAAGGGTTTTAGTTTGTTCTGCAGTCTACTATAGTCTGTGGTAAGCCTGCTGAAGGTGGTAGAATGAATTGGTTTTTCTCTTTTACTAGTGTTGCTCTTCTGAGTTTAATTGTTAGATTATGTCTTCGATCGAGCAAAGTGGGAAAATTTAATAAACCTAGCATATTTTCACGTCAAATATTACATCACTAGCAGGTTCTTGAACATCTTTTGTTTCCGCCGATAATTAAGCAGTGTTTTGAGTTTCGGGACCCCAAACGGGGCTAATAATACTGGATGATACAAATGACAGCAGACCCATCTTATGCATACTTGTTAAAATCTTGATCGAGTAGCTACCTTTTCTAGTCTAATATTGCCAACATGGTGCTGAAACGAGATTGAGATCCACATCTTACCTTTATTATCACATTTATTTTCAGATATTTTCGTCCACTTTTTGAATGAAAGCAATTTTTTGATAAAAACCGCCACTAGCATGGCACTACAATACTATACTTAGTGTATCATAGGCAGCGAAATTGCGCTGCATAAGTAAAGAACGATGTTCGCACAATGTATTATTTTTTTCCTTACGAGGGCGCCTCGTATCGAAGGAGTTGTCGCAGAAACTAGCTCATTTGATTGAAAATTGGAATGGCTAGTGCCCTTTTTAATAGTCGAAAGGGATTGGAAAGCAACTAACACCCCTTCCATGCCCACCATTACCCCAGACACATCCAATCAAAATTTTGAGATAGCCATTCTGTTCAGCATGTTTGATTTCCACATAGAAATTATGTTTTTGAGTAGGATACTCCCCCACAGCCCCCAGGGCAAGGGTTGTAAGTTATGTCCTGGGGGCATGTAAGATTTATAAAGAAAGCGTTGTCGTAGAAACTTCAAAAACGGCTCATTCGATTGGAAATTCAAAGGGCTAGTGTCCTTTTTAATAGTCGAAAGTGATTGGGGGCAACTAACCGCCCTCTCACGTCCATCTTTTCCCCAAACACATCCAATTAATATTTTAAGATAGCTATTTTGTTTACGTAGTTGAAAGTTCAGGAAACTAGGACTTTGAGGATGACAGCTCCCCCCCCCCCCGAAATCCCTCAGGGCAAGGGTTGTAAGTTATGCCCTGGGGGCATGTAAGGTTTTTATAGAAAGTGTTGTCGTAGAAACTTAAAAAATGGCTCATTCGATTGAAATTGAAATGGCTAGTGCACTCTTTAATAGTCGAAAATGAATGGAGGGCAACTAACACCCATTCCGCGCACACATTTTCCCCAAACACATCCAGTAAAAATTTTGATATAGCCATTTTGTTCAACGCAGTTGAAAGGTCAGGAAATTATATCTTTGAGCTGGACACTCCCCTCACAGTCTTCTGGGCAAGGGTTGTAAGTAATTCCCTGGGGGGATACAAGGTTTTTATAGATAACGTTGTCGTAAAAACTTGAAAAAGGGCTCATTCGATTGGAAATTCAAAGGGCTAGTGCTCTTTTTAATAGTTGACAGTAATTGGAAGGCAACTAACCCCCCTCTCACGCCCACCATTCCCCCAAACATTTTTGAGGGACTTCGTATCGAAGTTTTTTTTTCATGCTAGGGCACTTTGTTTCGAAGGAGTTGTCTTAGAAACTTCGAAAAGGGTTCATTCAATTGGAAATTGGAATGGCTAGTGACCTTTTTAATAGTCGAAAGTGATTGGAAGGCAACTAACACCCCTTCTAAGCCCACCATTTCCCCAAACACATCCAATCAAAATTTTGAGATAGCCATTTTGTTCAGCGTTGTTGATTTCCACATAGAAGTTATGTTTTTGAGGAGGACACTCTCCCCACAGCCCTCAGGGTAAGGGTTGTAAGTTATGCCCAGGGGGCATATAGGTTTTTATAGAAAGCTTTGTCACAGAAACTTCAAAAAGGGCTCATTCGATTGGAAATTCAAAGGGCTAGTGCCCTTTTTAATAGTAAGTGATTGGATGGCAACTAACCCCCCTCTCACGCCCACCATTTCTCAAAACACATCCTATGAAGATTTGGAGATAGCCATTTTGTTCAACGTAGTTGAAAGTTTTAGAAATTAGGTCTTTGAGGATGACAACCCCCCCACAGCCCTCAGGGCAAGGGTTGTAATATTTGCCCTGGGGCATATAAGGTTTATATAGAAAGCGTTATCATAGAAACTTCAAAAACGGCTCATTTGATTGAAATTGGAAATTGGAATGGCTAGTGCCCTTTTTATTAGTCGAAAGTGATTGGAAGGCAACTAACACCCCTTCCAAGTTTGCCATTTATGCAGACATATCCAATAAAAATTTTGAGATAGCCATTTTGTTCAAAGTAGTTGAAAGGACTGAAAATTATATCTTTGAGGATGAAACTCCCCCAGAGCCCTCAGGATAAGGGTTGTAAGTTATGCCCTGGGGGCATATAGAATTCTATTGAAAGCTTTGCCGTAGAAACTTGAAAATAGGCTCATTAGATTGGAAATTCAAAGGGCTAGTGCCCTTTTTAGTATTTGAAAATGATTGAAGGTCAGCTAACCTCCCTCTCACGTCAACCCTTTTCCCCAAAATACAAATGAATGTGAACTGTCAGTTTAATATACATATGCTGATATTTATTAATCAAAATGTAAATATTATTTGATTTATTATTGTTATAAAAGTAAAAAAATTTATATTTTTTCAGTAAAGTACAAATAATGTTCTGGTTTTGGGAAGGCATACGGGTTTTGAGTCTTACTCATGTTAATTTCTGATTGTTTTGTGTTTGACTCGGTTATTTATTGTAATTTCTGCTCGTTTTGGGCTTCATTTATTTATTGATGCTGATTTGTGGTAGTTTCACGCTTGGTAGATTATTTGATTTTATTTTTGCTCATTTTGGTTTAATGTAGTTCTTTACTCTTCTTTGAAAAACTAATTTGATGGAAATTTTTTTTTTTATAATTAATATAGCAGAAAAGGTCACTGGTCTACAATTTTTTTTTGTTTCCTGAACTTCTTGTTTCTAATGTTACCGCGCTACTTGTAACATACATAGTGTAATCGCCTTTAATGTATAGTAAAATACTTATTCCACGAATTTCTAGCCTCTTTAGATATATTTTTTTATGCAATGCGGTATTACCATGGTATAAATAGTTTAAATATTATAAAACGCTACTGATCTGCAGTAAAATACTCTTTACTCGAACTAATTTTCAAAACTTTTTCCGAAAAAAAGGTTTTTTAAATAAAATTAAAGAACCGAATTAAAATTAAAGGCTATTATTTCGACTATTATAACCAACATCTCATTTCAGCACCAATCCATGGCACGCTCCTCGTCAACCCTAATGTTTTGAAAGGTTCACTCTGTGCCTCCCCCCATAAATTTCTAATTTCCTTTAAAGCCGTTCTCATGACCACTTCCCACCCTATTTTAGGACTGCTTAATTTAGTTTGGGCCATATATATGGCCGAAAAGCCCAGTTTTTATTAATTTGTCATTCTTCATCCGTAAGAAGTGGGCTAGCCCTCTGAATCTTTCTTTTATTGTAGCCCTAGAAAGTACAATTAAGTCTCAAAATTTCACACAATTTATTCTTTGATATATGGTCAGTCAAATGAGCATCCATAACTATTCATGAACATTTCTTCTGGAAAGCATTTTAACAAATCTTCCCAAGACTTTCTAAGCGCCTGTTTTGGAGCGCCCACGTTTAGAGCTAGAGCAAAAAAGAGCAGAAATAAAGTAATATAATGATCCAAGCTTAAAACTAACAGAAGATAGTATGAATAAATAAATCATACCCAAAATAAACAGAGATATAAATTAATAATCTGACAGAACAGAAAGACAACAGATACTGCTAAGAATCAATCGATGAATCTTAAAACGCGCAGAAGTTATTACACATAAGAGTTGGAGTGTCTCTTTATTCCCTACAAAGTCACCGACATTTGCCCTATACTGGAAACAATATTTATTTTGAGCAGTGAGATTTTTTTTTTTTATCATAACAAGGAATGCATGTCAAAATAATTATCACGTGGCTAATCAAGTTTTACAGATAAGAGCAACCGTAAATAAAAGTAGGATTAGCTTCTAATGTCACCTTCTCAAAGTATCTAAAAGTCTTGAGTGTTATTAAGTAAACAAACAAATTTTTTTTAACTGAAAGTGAGGAGCGACATTAAAACTTAAAACGAACAGAAATTATTCCGTATATGAAAGGGGCTGTTTCCTGCTCAACGCCCCACTTTTTACGCTATAGTTTGACCCCTTTCATATCCGTAATAATTTCTGTTTGTTTTGAGTTTTAATGTCGCTCCTTACTTTCAGTTAAAAAAACTTGTTTTTTTAATTTAATTTTAACAAATAAGATCAACCATTTGTCTTTATATTATTTGGTTATTGACTGTTTACTTTTCTAATTTGGTTTCATTCATTTCGTAAAACAAAAAGCCCCTATAAAAGATGCCTAAAAAGTCATTTTTATTTAGTGGTTATACTGACAAATGTCGATGAGATATGTACCTTCAAAAAAGTGAGCTTTTGGGGTATATAGCCCGTCCTCTGTATTGCTTTGAGGAAACTCAAGGAACTATGAAAAGTTCGGGTTTCAAAATACACTCTTGGAAGTCTGATCTTCCAAACCATTCAATTATTCAGAAATGAAGGCTAGTGAGCCTTATTTGTATTGCTTATTAATTTAAAATAATGAACATTCAGCAGAACAAAAATGTGAAAATTTATATCTGAATATATTTTAGTACATATATTGTGCTTTCATAAGAACTTAACTGCAACTTTTAGGTAAAACATTGTACTGCTGCTATTACTGACAACTCATTGCAGCATCAAGCTGCCTAGATCAACGCAGTAATTAGCTTTACAAGAATAATTTTTGCCTAAAATATGGTTCGATCACGCTTTTTTGGGCTATAATAAATAAGGGTAAAGATTGTTAGACCACGTTTTATGGATGAAGAGCTATAGATTGACAAAAATCGGGCTTTTCAGCCCTCCGTCTGGGGCCAAGCAAAAAGGAGGTCGTCCTCAAATAGGATGTGAATAGATTATAAGAAAGGATTCGAACGATATGGGAATTCCATGGGAGCGAATAGAGAGAGAAGCGTGGTATTAAGATACAGTCAATCCCAAATACTGACATTTTCACTTTCGTTTTAAATGTCTTTGTGGTTATATCGTAGAAATAATTTATTGGAATTGAGCTTCAAATGTCCGGAAAATGAAACTAAACACTGCCCTCTTCTGCTAATTGATTCAACAGAATAACCACAGTTACAAGTGCAAAAACAAAGCTTTTTTTTGGGAGGGGGGTGTAACTTTTTGTTTGACGTGTTTTAAGCCTTGGAATCCTCTTGGACTCTTGGAATCCTCGTGAAAATAAAGTAATTGAACCGATCTATAAATGTCCAGAAAGTGAAAACAAAAGCTTGCTAACTCCTTAAATTGATTCAACAAATAAAGCGAAAGTAAAACGGAGATATGTAAATGTAGCGTATCAAAGCGTATCACACCTGGTGTATTCAGCGTGATAAACGAATTCCAGACTCTGTTGTCAGATCTACAACCATCGCTGAAGAATTGGGCGAATCAGTTACCTCCTTTCTGACAAGACTGGAATCTTGACTCAAAATGGGATGTATTTCAGAAAGCTTCATTTAGGCACAGTTTCTTACAGCAATGAAACATTTGATGAAGTAGGTATCTATTCCACAAGAACTTTTTAGAAATTCTTAAGAACTTCTTCTTAGAACTTCACAAGAACTTCTTAGAAATTCTTGTGGTTCCACAAGAACTTCTTAGGGCTATTCAGACTTCAAATACCGTATGGATTAACTCCACTTTGCATCAAATTCAACCAACCAAATCGAAATGCAATAAATAATTAAATTTAATGATTAATCAGAATCAGAATCAGTTTAATGAAAACAGCATTAATCAGAATCAGTTTAATGAAAACAGCATTAATCAGAATCAGTTTAATGAAAACAGCTGTCATAGACACATTAAAAAAATGCACTAGAAGGGGCTGTTTTTTACATGAAAAACACTTCACTACATTTTATTAAAAGCACTTGTAAAGAAAGGAACAAAGGAGTTACTTAGTCTGTTTGTGCAGCATGAGAAGGGCATAAGCTTGCTCTTGCTTCTGGTATTTGCGCGGAAAGGCGCTAATAATTAAATGTATATAATTAAATGTATATTTAAATGTATAAAAGTATAATTAAATGTAAATATACATAATTAAATGAAATAGTTACTTGAAAGCAAAAAATATGTTTTTACTCTAGATAAGAGTAGGTTAACTTCCAGTCTACTAAAAGTCAAGAAATATTGTATGTATTGATACTTTTCCGAAGTTCGCGCATTAAGGAATTCAAATAGTTACTTCTTTTATATTGGGAAAGCCATCACTGGATTTTCAAAATAGATGTCATTGGTGTACCAGAATTTGGTTTTGTGCCAGCTATGGAGCATGGTTACGACGCCAGATGCAACCTAGTAAAGCCCTTGGCTGCCTAAAATCAACTCCTATTGCAGCTATGTACTGTGAAGTGGGGATCCGGTCCCTTCACTCCAGAAGAAAATATCTCCTTGCAAGACATTTTGGAAAGAAGATAAGACTCAAGAACCACATTATCTACAAAGGAATCATTAGCCACCACAACCCTGATGTCCGCTACAAACCAACAGAGATGCCCTCCTTTCAGAGATTCCTTTGCCTTCCTGGCATGGAAGAGTTCACAGAGAATGGCAGGCTGACTGTTAATTTGGATGATGATTCTCCCAGCGCCTCCAAAGGAATTGGGGAATTGATTATTTCTAAGATCAGCATTGAAAAAAAGGAGGACCCCCCCCCCAAGCAGTTATGAAAATCATATTCCTGGGAAAGATGGCAGAATACCAGGACTACATCCAAGTTTACACAGATGGCTCAAAGACAGAAACAAAATGCAGCTGTGCAGTAGTTATACCCTCCCAGGGCCTGTCTCTTTCCTACCGTTTACCCCCCTACCTGACAATTTTCTCTGCAGAACTTATAGGCAATTAAGTTTTCTCTTCAAGCCATAGCAAGCCAAACAGAGACCAAACATCAAAAGTATATTGTCTGCACTGATTCACTGTCAGCTCTGGACTACCTTTCACACCAGCAACACCAAGCAAGAGATGTTGCCATGGAGATTGAAAATCTGACTACACAACTTGCAAGAAAGGGTATATCAGTCCTATTTATGTGGGTCCCAGGAGACTGTGGTATAAATGGAAATGAATTAGCAGACCAGGCTGCAAAACAAGCCTCCCATCTGGGTCTGAGCACTCAAACCCCTATTACTGGTCCTGAATTCCTGTCTTCAATCAGTTCTAAAATTTTGGAGGAAGAAGAGGCTTGGCTCCGTTCTTTCCATACCCAGCTCCTCGATCTGTATAATTACAAGCAGCCATCAAAAGAAGTGTACCTCTCATCTCGCATCCTTTCAACTTGTCTCTTTCGTCTTAGATGTGGCCATGCAAGGAGTAAATCAACACTCTTCAATTGGAAAATGACCTCTTCCCCCAACTGCAACACATGTGGAGTGTACGAAGACATACGTCACATCATCTTCAACTGTATAAAATATGAAAAGGAGAGGGAAATACTAAGGAATTGCTGTGAGAGGGCATTTAAGGCGTTCACAATGCGCTCTGTTCTGGGACATTACACGTCTCCTCCTTGGGCTAGAAAACTAAGCACAAACCTTTTAGGTAGATTTGTTAACACTACTGGTTTGGTTCATTCCCTTTAAGTTTTTTTTTTTTTTTTTTTTTTTTTTT
>JAQQPU010006494.1:0-22169 GCA_029168905.1 Artemia sp. Kazakhstan ARC1039 | reverse complement strand
TTTTTTTTTTTTTTTTTAGTTGGCGTATGTGACAGGAATGATGTATAATGGTATTATTTACTTAATTGTGTTGCAATTGTATTTTAATTGTTTTATGACAAAGCAGTGCTGAATTACTCTGATTATTGTTTTTCAATGCAGGCATTTGCTACAGGTGAATGACCCCCTACCAATTGCACAATAAGTGATATCTGACATGGCTCAATGAATATTGACTAAAGTGACACCCAAGCGAGCTAGTGATTACAGAAGGCACAGAATAATCGAGAGATACGAACGCATATGACCGATTGGTTGAACGCGTCCAACCCCAAACAACAACAACAACCTAGTAAAGACCGAAACTCTAGCCTATAGTAACCGTATTTTTGGAAATAAAACTATCAAGTGAGGAAGAATCTCCATATAAAGTTGATTCAGGAATGGTAACTTTTATTTCGATGAATCTTAATGGTAAAAATAGTCATAAAATAATTTATGGAGATTTTAAGAAAATAACCTAAAACCTCACAAAAATGGTGTTGGATTGAACTGAAAACTGCGCCATCGGAATCACCATAGTCAAAATTCCTCTACAGGTGGATTACAATTCCCCATATTGAGCAAAAAGGAAAATCACTTTTTCGAGTATTTATTTCCTGTTATGTCCACTGGGACATAACAGAGATATTATACGGTTAATTTGAAAGCTAATTCATACCATATATCCAAATGGTTTTTGTATGCAAAAAAAAGATAATTTGTAAAATGTAATTCAGTTATGACAAAAACTGCATCTTCATATTCAAGATGATGGAACACGCATATCGTTTGACAAGAGATGATACAACATGCGCATCTTTTGCAATGTTGCTTTTTTGGAGTCTGATGCCATACCTGAATGATTCTGGTGCGTGATTCCCAGTAGTGTGGTCTTTACAAGACCACACAAGTCAAAGCCTGTTTCCTGTAGGTGATATATCTAATTTGAAAGAGCTCATTTGATAGCTAATTGCTAAATCTAGTGCCCTTTGTAAGCAACAAACGATATTATTAAAACTTAATTAATTATAACTAATTAATTATAACTTAATTTTGGAAAAAACTGCATCTTCATGTACAAGATAATATAAAACACATCTTTAATGTGACACCAGAATCTTTTGAATTACCAAAGATTGGTAATTCAACCAGTACTGTTGTATGTTGTAGTGGTCTGGCTCAACTCAGCTAAAATTGCACATTTAAGGACATATATAGGCCCTTTAATAAAGGCACAAATGCTTACCTGTCTAATGGTCTCATCAGGATAGAACAACTGTGGTATCCAGGGGCTCAATGTCGTAATTTCATCAAAATTCTGGAGGGGAGAAGTTGGAATCAATTTTCCCACATCAAGTGAAAATGATAGTGGAAATTGAAATTCTGAGTCATATAGTACCATAAGTATACAAAAAAACTTTTCTGTGGATGCTTAAATTATTCAGCCTTATCTTATTTTTGACAAGTCCTTTGAAGAAACTAAATTTCAGCTGGGGGGGGAGCAAACCGAGGTCCGGGAGGGGAAGTTGCCCCCTGCCCATAGCAAATTACGGCCCTGCACGGATTTATGTGTAGGACTTCAATTTCATAGATGAAGATGAAATAAAAAGTAATGTATAGCTGATGATTGTTGTCAAAAGGTCCAATAAATATGCCTCCGGGGGTTAAACGACCCCTACAAATCTTTGGATAAGGGCCGTAAATAGCATAAGTTAGAAATTGTTTTTAAACGTGTTTTATCATAGGCAGCGCAATTGCGCTGCCTAAGTAAAGATCGATGTTGGCACAATGTATTATTATTTTTTTTTTAAGACCAGGGACCTTCGTATCAAAGAAGTTGTCGTAGAAACTTCGAAAATGACTCATTCAATTAGAAATTGGAGTGGCTTGTGCCCTTTTTAATAGTCAAAAGTGATTGGAAGGCAACTAACACGCCCCTTACACGCCCTCCATTTCCCCAAACACATCCAATCAAAATTTTGAGATAGCCATTTTGTTCAGTGTAGTTGATTTCCAGATAGAAATTATGTTTTTGAGGAGGAGATTTCCCCACAGCCCCCTGGGCAAGGTTTGTAAGTTATGCCCTGGGGGCATATAAGGTTCTTATAGAAAACTATGTTGTAGAAACTTCAAAAAGGGATCATTCGATTGGAAATTCAGAGGGCTAGTGACCTTTTTTATAGTCAAAAGTGATTGGAGGGCAACTAACCCCCCTCTCACCCCCACCTTTTCTCCAAACACATCCAATATAAATTTTGAGATAGCCATTTTGTTCAAAGTAGTTAAAAGGTTCGAAAATTATATCTTTGAGGTTGAAACTCCCCCCACAGCCCTCAGGGTAAGGGTCGTAAGTTATGTCCGGGGGGTATATAAGGTTTGTATTAAAAGCTTTGTCGTAGAAACTTGAAAAAGGGTTCATTTGATTGGATATTCAAGGGACTATTGCCCTTTTTAATAGTTGAAAGAGATTTGAGGGCAACTAATCCCCATCTCATGCTGACCTTTTCCCCAAACTTATCCAATCAAAATTTTTAGATAGCCATTTTTTTTCAACGTAGTTAAAAGTTTTAGAAATTAGGTCTTTGAGGATTATAACCCCCTTAGAACCCTCAGAGCAAGGGTTGTAAGTTATGCCCTGGGAGCATATAAGGTTTTTATAGATAGTGAAATTGTAGAAATTGTAATAGTCGAAAGTGATTGGAAGGCCAGATATTTTTATTTAAAGTTTGCCCCTGGGGGAGGGACAAACCGAGGTCCGGGAGGGGACCTGTCCCCCTGCCCATTGCAAATTACGCCCCTGCATAGGTTTATGTGACCAGGGCACTTCGTATCGAAAGAATTGTCGTAGAAACTTTGAAATGGACTGATTCGCTTAGAAATTGGAGTGGCTTGTGCCCTTTTTAATAGTCGAAAGTGATTGGAAGGCATCTAACACCCCTTCCATGCCCTCCATTTCCCCAAACACATCCAATCAAAATTTTGAGATAGCCATTCTATTCAGTGTAGTTGATTTCCAGGGAGAAATTAAGTTTTTGAGGAGGAGATTTCCCCACAGCCCCCAAGGCAAGGGTTGTAAGTTATGCCCTGGGGCATATAATGTTTTTAGAAAGCTTTGTTGTAGAAACTTCAAAATGGGATCATTCGATTGGAAATTCAGAGGGCTAGTGACATTTTCAAGAGTCGAAAGTGATTGGAGGGCAACCAACCCCCCTCTCTCGCCCACCTTTTCTCCAAACACATCCAATGTAAATTTTGAGATAGCCATTTTGTTAAAGATAGTTGAAAGTTGCAACTAGATATTTGAATATGACCCCCCCCCCCACGGCCCGCAGGACAAGGGTTGTAACTTATACTCGGGGGGCATATAAGGTTTTATAGAAAGCATTGTTGGAGACAATTCAAAAAAAGCTCATTCGATTGGAAATTGAAATGGCTAGTACCCTTTTTAATAGTCGAAAGTGATTGTAAGGCAACTAACACCCCTTCCGCGCCCACCATTTTTCCAAACACATCTAATCAAAATTTTGAAATAGCCATCCTGTTCAAAGTAGTTAAAATGTTCGGAAATTATATCTTTGAGGTTGACATCCCCCTTCACCCCACAGCCCTCAGGGTCAGGGTTGTAAGTGATGCCCTGGGGGTATATAAGGTTTTTATTGAAAGCTTTGTCGTAGAAACTTGAAAAAGGGCTCACTCGATTGGACATTCAAAGGACTATTGCCCTTTTTAATAGTTGAAAGGGATTGGAGGGCAACTAGCCCCCCTCTCATGCCTACTTTATCCCCAAACTTATCCAATTAAATTTTTTATATAGCCATTTTGGTCAACTTGGTTAAAAGTTTTAGAAATGAGGTAATAATCCCCCTAGAGCCCTCAGAGCAAGAGTTGTAAGTTATGCCCTGGGACCCTATAAGGTTTTTATAGATATTGATGTTGTAGAAATTCAAAAAGGGCTCATTCGATTGGAAATTAGAAGGGTTGGAACCCTTTTTAATAGTCTAAAGTGATTGGAAGACTTGATATTTTCTTTAGAAAAGATCGATGCGGGTACAATGTTTTATTATGTTGTTTTTTTTTTTAGACTAGGGTACTTTGTATCGAAGGAGTTGTCATAGGAACTTCGAAAAGGGCTTATTCGATTGAAAATAGGAAGGGCTAGTGCCCTTTTTAATAGTCAAAAGTGATTGGAGGGCAACT
This sequence comes from Artemia sp. Kazakhstan ARC1039, assembly GCA_029168905.1. Lineage (NCBI taxonomy): Eukaryota > Metazoa > Arthropoda > Branchiopoda > Anostraca > Artemiidae > Artemia > Artemia sp. Kazakhstan ARC1039. The sequence continues at coordinate 17,951 of JAQQPU010006494.1, read as the reverse complement.
AATCCCCCTCCAACGCCCACCCTCCCATTTGCCCATTATGTTTAAAAACTAAACGACAGATAGATAGATAGATAGATAGTTCGTGTCTTTCAAAAGCCCAAGAGCCATATACACACAAAACAATACGAAGTGAACAAATTAAGAAACACACAGAAACATGATACATAGCAAAAAATACCAATGGTAATTTATCGAGAAAAAAAAGGGCTTCTATATAATAAATAAAAATTAATTCTATTAACTTTTTGGTGTGATTTTTATTAAGGTTCTATAACTTTTAAGGGTGTTTCCCCATTTTTCGAAAATCGGGCAAATTTTTCTCAAACATGCAACTTTTGATGGGTAGGATTAAACCTGATGAAACTTGTATATTTGAAATCAGCATTAAAATCTGATTTTTTTTATGTATCTATTGGTATCAAAATTCCGTTTTTTAGAGTTTCGGTTACTATTGAGCCGGGTCGCTCCTTACTTACAGTTCGTTACCACGAACAGTTTGATAAAGTTGTGAGACACAGTCAAACTTTAGCGTAAAGAGCGAGGCTTTGAGGAGGGGACAGAACCTTTCATATACGGAATAATTTCTGTTCGTTTTAAGTTTTAATGTCACTCCTTACTTTCAGTTAAAAAAACTTGTTTTTTTTTTTAAATTTAACTTCTGAGCGTTTTTGAATTGATGCAAGTTTTTAGTTTGGCTCACAGTACATGAATAATTAAAACGAAACTTGCATATTAATTTTACTTTTTTTTTAACATATAATTACCTTATAATAACCTAAGTTAATTTTTGTTCTAGTTTTTTAAGAATGACTCCTGAATCACAAAGGCTGTTTAATTAGAATAATAACCTCTTTTAAAAGTCAAAAATGAAACTTTAGCGTAAGAGCGAGCTATTGAGGAGAGGCAACTCTTCAATACGTAATATTTTCTGTTCCTGTTAAGTTTTATGTTGTTTCTCACTTTCAGTTGAAAAAACTTGTTTTTATTTAATTATTGATCGTTTTTTAAATAATGTACGGAAATCCAGGTCCCCTTCCATGGAAAGTTCACTTCCTCCCCGAGAAATTATATACATGAAAAGATTCTCCCGCGTAACTTAAATTAGTGATATTTGCGGAACTAATTTTATAAGGCATAGTAACAAAACGGCCAAAGAGGTCGAAACTATTCTCATGAAAATGAAAGTCACAAGTTCAGCAAATTCTCAAATCACTGAAATGAATGAAAGAAAAAATCTCAAAAAGATATACGTAATAATATAGGTTCTTTTTAAGTTTTAATGTTATTCCTTACTTTCAGTTGGAAAAAACTTTTTTTATTTAATAGCCACGACAAGCCGAAGACATACAATACCTTTCGTTTATGATCACATAAAAATCCTAGTTATGAAGCTTCTTAAGGTAATATTAAATGCTAAGACTGGCCGGAAAGTAGGGATGACAGTGCAAGCGCGGTACGAAGTTTACATCATTGCCATATAAGAAAGGTACTATTTAGTACTTTAAAAGTACCTCTTTCAAGGTTAATCAGGGAACTTGGAAATACTGCGGGGGAAATGCACATGCGCACTGAATACTAACGGGACAATGTTATTGATCCACTAACGAGACAAGATCAGACTAAATTTCTGGGAAGTTGATTTGCATAACCGATGGGGAATTCTAATGTAACATGAAGGGAATTAAGAAACTAAAAGGCTTCATTTTCTTTGGTCTGAGAGATAAACATTAATATTCTTTCGAAGCCTTAATAGTGTAACTAGGAATACCTTAGATATATTTTCAGAAATTCAAACGAGATCAAGACAGATTGAATATATTTAACGCGGCAAATGGTTTCCTGAGAATTTTTAATGTGACAGCACAGGGATGCCAAAACAAAAGGAACATTCTGAAATTACTTTTAGAGGATTATTTGGGCGAAACAAATTAATCGACATTTTAGGGATTATTTGGGTGAAGCAAATTAATTGACATTTTAGAGGATGATTTGGGGTGAAACTCTGTGGTCGCTATAATACACATGTACACAATATGGGATGTGGACAATATAAAATATTGTTTTTAGCAATGGAGTATGCTACAAAGTTGAAAGTAATAGAGCCATTGATGACAAGATGACTTTGTGAGTTGACCTAGCTTCACTTCCCAATTGTGTTCAGTATAATACAGAAATCCCAATCGAGCAGTGTTACCAATATAAAATAAACTTTTTAACAATAGAGCATGCAAAAAACTTGAAACTAATAAATTTGTAGACGCTAAGAAAAGAATTTTAATACAGAAATTCAGAACAGTCCTTAGAATCCTTAGAAATGAACTAGTGAGATGGTTATGGTTTTGAACCATCAAGGACAGCAACCACCAATGACCCTAAGCACCAAGGACCCCAACCCCCAAGGGCCCCCTAACTTTTTGCCCCCCCCCCCCCCCATTTTTTTAAATACTTTTTTTGCGCACTTGAGACACAGAAGGGGCCCCCTCCCTCCCTCGTTTTTGGCCCCTCCCCCTAACTTTTTAGGCCCTTTCTCCCATTTTTTATACTTTTTTTGAAGTTTTTTAACTTTTTTCATTTTTTTAACATGGTATGTTTTCAACTTTTTTTTTACATGTCTTCGAATGAGATTAAACATACTTAAAACATTAAAATTTACATTTAATATTTTCCAAACTCAAAATGAGAATGGTATAGATATGTTAGTCATGACCTTTACTATTAAAAAAATTATGTTTGTAGTAGCAATTTTTTTTTACTGAATTTTTTTATGCACAGAAATTATTCAACTTTTTTTTACGTATATTAAAACTATGTGAAATATGCTTGCAGCTCTAGCAATCGTACTCTATGCTTGCTCATAGAAAAGACACGGATTTCCCACTGGTACTCTATGGCGGGTTATTGACGCTACCTAGTTTACTGCATGCATTAAATCAGTATTTCTTACGCAGTGGAACGATAAACACATAAGTCATATCTTTAAAAAAGTGAAGATGGAGCATTTTAAGAAAGTGTGTTCACATGTTAATGGTATTGTAGCATTGAATGCCGACAAGGAGAATATTTGAGCTATGAAACAAGTACAATTGGTAGCACTATTGGAAATGCGTGCATTGTCATGACAGTAAGGAATTTAATTTCTTTGGAGTACCGAAAAAATTCAACTCTTTTGATGGTAGATATGCGAGTTTGAGATCTCCGGAGATGATCGCATTCAAAGAGAATGCCAACATGAAAATAATAGTTGATGTAGAGGGACATCTTTTCGCTAGTGCTTGTGGTAAAATGATACCTATTGTTACAACCCATCGTTAGCTTTCGGGTATTAGCATTCAACGGAAGATCAAAAGAAGACAGACATACTTTTCCACTAATACTATAAACCGTATCTTGTCTGCGTGCTGAAACTTTTACCTCTTTAAAAATAATGTGATAATAGACAGTGAAATTGCCAGAAAAATAAAAAGGGCATTGGCAGAATATATTACTAAGGAATATAAGGATGAATCGATGAAAAACAAAATTCCAGCAAACATTACTACCATTGATCAAACAATTAATGAACCAAATAATAGCAAAGCTGAAATGCATATTGAACATGTGGATGACCCCCCCCCCTAGTAGAAATGTGTTCACATGTTATTGTTATTTTAGCATTGAATGCTGACAGGGAAAAGTATTTGAACTGTGAAACAAGTAAAAGTGGTAGCACTATCGGAAACGTATGCGTGCGTTGTCATGACACAAAGGAATTAAATTTCTTTGGAGTATCAAAAAAATTCAATTATACAAATGGTGAATATGCGAAAGTATTATTGCCAGAGAATTTAGTACTCAAAGAGAATGACAACATAAAAATAATAGTTGATGAAGAGGAGTATCTTCTTGCTAGTGCTATAGGTAACATACTACCTATTGATAGAACCTATCGTCATCTTTTACGTATTAGCATTCAAATGAAAGCAAAGGGGAAAAGAAAGGCCTACTCTTCAGCTAATATCATAAACCATATTTTGTCTACGTGCCGAAACTGTTACCTTTGTAAACATAATGTTGTAATAGACAGTGAAACTGCCGGAAAAATAAAAAAGGGCATTGGTAGAAACTATCACTAAGGAATATGAAGATGAATCGATGAAAAACAAAGTGCCAGCAAACGTTGCTACCATTGATCAAACAGTTAATGAATCAAATAATGCCAAAGACGAAACACACATTGAACATGTTGGTGACACACCAGTAAATATTGTGTATGACTCAAAATGGAATAATGATTATTCTATTGATTACGAGCTAAGAGAAGACAATAGCTACAATATCCTGAGAGAACATGTTGAACTATTTTATGGAACAGGTTCAAAATGTCCAAAGTTGCTCATTGATATTAAAAATGTATCATAATATATTTTTTGTATTAATATTCTACATGTCATTATTTCATTAAAAATATACTATGAATTACATTGTTATGTGTTCATTATTTTTAGATTATGCTAGCATATCAAATGTTTTGAATGTCTATTGAAACATTGGAGATGTAAAAAAAAGGATTTGGCATACATCTATTGTCAGACACATGGGATAACATTGACAAAATCTAAGTATCAGAGTGAATAAATTTTTATCAACATCTTTGTCACATACATCGGATAAAATTGACTAAATCTAAGTATCAGATTGAATAAATTCTTTATCAAAATCCTTTGTCGGATACGTTGGATAACATTTTCAAAATCTATGTACTAGAGTAGATAAATTGTTTATCAACTTCCTTTGTCTCATACATCAGAGAAAATTGAGAAAATCCAAGTATCAGAGTGAATAAATTCTTATTCAATGTCATTTGACAGATACGCTTGATAACACTGACAAAATCTAAGTATCATAATGAATAAATTCTATATCAACTGCTTTGTCGGATACATCAGATAACATTCACAAAATCTAAGTATCAGAGTGAATAAATTCTTTATCAACATGCTTTGTCAGATATGCTTGATAAAATTGAGAAAATCTAAGTATCAGAGTGAATAAATTCTTTATCAATGTCTTTTGACAGATACGTTTGATAACACTGACACAATTTAAGTATCAAATTGAACAAACTCTTTATTAACATTCTTTATCGATATCATTTGTCGGATACGTCGGATAACATTGACAAAATCTATGTATTAGAATGAATAAATTCTTTATCATCATCTGTTGTTGGATATACCATAATGAAAAAAAATGTAAGTAAGTAACAAACCCTTTCCTGAATTCACCTCTTGGATACACAAGACAGAAATTTCATTCAAGAAATTATGAAAAAATTATAAGTAAGTAACAAACTTATTCTTGAATTCACCTCCTGGCTACACAATACAGATATTTCATTCATGAAATTATGAAAAAATTGTAAGCAAGAACCAAAATGCAGAAATTCCATTCAAGAAATTGTGAAAAAATTGTAAGTAGACAACAAACTCTTTCTGGAATTCACATCTTGGACACACAATACAGAAATTTCATTCATGCAATTATGAAAAAATTGTAAGTAAGTAACAAGCTCTTCTTTGAATTCACCTCTTGGATACACAATACAGAAATTTCATTCATGAAATTGTGAAAAATTGTAATTAAAAACCAAAATGCAGAAATTTTATTCAAGAAATTATGAAAAAATTTTAAATAGGTAACAAACTCTTTCTTGAATTCACCTCTTGAATATACAATACAGACATTTCTTTCATGAAATAATGAAAAAATTGTAAATACCTAACAAACTCCTTCTTGAATTCATCTCTTGAATACTTAATATAGACATTTGATTCAAGAAATTATGAAAAAATTGAAAGTAAGAATCAAAATGCAGAAATTTCGATACACAATACAGATATTTCATTCATGAAATTATGAAAAATTGTAATTAAGAATCAAAATGCAGAAATTTCGTTCATGAAATTATTACAATTTTCTTACAGTTTCTTGAATGAAATTTCTGTATTGTGTATTCAAGAGGTGAATTCAAAAAGAGTTTGTTACTTACTTACAATTTTTTCATGATTTAATGATTGAAATTTCTGTATTATGTATCCAGGAGATGAATTCAAGAAAGAGCTTCTTACTTACTTACAATATTTTCATAATTTCTTGAATGACATTTTTGTAATGTGTATTCAAGAGGTGAATTCAAGAAAGAGTTTGTTACTTACTTACAATGTTTTCATAATTTCTTGAATGTAATTTCCGTATTGTGTATCCAGGAGGTGAATTCAAGAAAGAATTTGTTACTTACTTACAATTTTTTTCATAATTTCATGAATGAAATTTCTGTATTGTGTATCCATGAGGCAAATTCAAGAAAGAGTTTGGAACTTAAATACAATTTTTCATAATTTCATGAATGAGGTGTCCTTTTTGTGCATTCAAGATGTGAATTCAAGAAAGAGTTTGTTACTTACTTACAATTTTTTCCTAATTTCATGAATGAAATTTCTGTATTGTGTATTCAAGAGGTGAATTCAAGAGAAAGTTTGGTACTTACTTAAAATTTTTTCATAATTTCTTGAATGAAATGTAAATTTCTTGTGTATTCGAGAGATGACTTCAAGAAAAAGTTTGTTAGCTACTTGCAATTTTTTCATAATTTCATGAATAAAATGTTTGTATTGTGTATCCAAGAGCTGAATTCAAAAATTAGTTTGTTACCTTCTTACAATTTTGTCATAATTTCATGAACGAAATTTCTGCATTTTGGTTCTTAATTACAATTTTTCATAATTTTATGAAAGAAATTTCTGTATTGTGTATCGAAATTTCTGCATTTTGATTCTTACTTAAAATTTTATTTTCTTGAATAAAATGTCTGTATGTGTATTCAAGAGATGATTTAAGAAGGAGTTTGTTAGCTATTTACAATTTTTGCATAATTTCATGAATAAAATGTCTGTATTTTGTATTCAAGAGGTGAATTCAAGAAAGAGTGTGTTACCCACTGACAATCCTTTCATAATTTCATGAATGAAATGTCTGTATTGTGCATCCAAGAGGTGAATTCAAGAAAGAGTTTGTTACTTACTTACAATTTTTTCATAATTTCTTGAATGAAATTTCTTCATTTTGGTTCTTAATTACAATTTTTCATAAGTTCATAAATGAAATTTCTGTATTGTGTATCAAAATTTCTGCATTTTGATTCTTACTTACAATGTTTCATAATTTTGTGAATGAAATGTCTGTATTGTGTATTCAAGAGATGAATTCATGAAGGGGTTTGGTACTTACTTACAATTTTTCATAATTTCATGAATGGAATTTCTGTATTGTGTATTCAATATGTGAATTCAAGAAAGAGTTTGCTACCTACTTACAATTTTTTGATATTTTCATGAATGAAATTTCTGTATTGTGTATCCAAGAGGTGAATTCAAGAAAGAGTTTGTTATTTACTTACAATTTTTTCATAATTTCTTGAATGAAATTTCTGCATTTTTGGTTCTTACTTACGATTTTTCATAATTTCATAAATGAAATTTCTGTATTGTGTCTTCAAGAGGTGAATTCAAGAGAGAGTTTGGTTCTTACTTACAATTTTTTCATAGTTTCTTGAATGAAATGTAAATTTCTTGTGTATTCAAGAGATAAATTCAAAAAGGAGTTTTTAAGCTACTTACAATTTTTTCATAATTTCATGAATGAAATGGCTGTATCGTGTATCCAAGAGGTGAATTCAAGAAATAGTTTGTTACCTACTTACAAGGTTTCATAATTTCATGAGCAAAATTTCTGCATTTTGGTTCTTAATCACAATTTTTCATAATTTCATGAATGAAATTTCTGCATTGTGTATCGAAATTTCTGCATTTTGATTCATACTTACAATTTTTTCATAATTTCTTGAATCAAAAATCTGTATTAAGTATTCGAGAGATGAATTCAAGAAGGAGTTTGTTAGCTTTTTACAATTTTTCTTAATTTCATGAAAGAAATGTCTGTTTTGTGTATTCAAGAGGGGAATTCGAGAAAGAGTTTGTTACCTACTTACAATTTTTTCATAATTTCTTGAATACAATTTCTGCCTTTTGGTTCTTAATTACAATTTTTCATAATTTCATGAATGAAATTTCTGTATTGTGTATCCAAGAGGTGAATTCAAAAAAGAGCTTGTTGCTTATTACATTTTTTTCATAATTTCATCAATGAAATTTCTGTATTGTGCGTCCAAGATGTGAATTAAAGAAAGTTTGTTATCTACTTAAAATTTTTTCATAATTTCTTGAATGAAATTTCTGCATTTTGGTTCTTACTTACAATTTTTTCATAATTTCATGAATGAAATTTCTGTATTGTGCAACCAGGAGGCGAATTAAAGAATGAGTTTGTTACTTACTTACAATTTTTTCATTATTTCTTGAATGAAATTTCTCTTTTGTGTATCCAAGAGGTGAATTCAGGAAAGAGCTTTTTACTTAATTACAATTTTTTCATTATGGTATATCCAACAACGGATGATGATAAAGAATTTATTCATTTTAATACATAGATTTTGTCAATGTTATCCGACGTATCCAACAAATGATATCGATATAGAATGTTAATAAAGAATTTGATCAATTTGATACTTAAATTCTGTCAGTATTATCAAACGCATCTGTCAAAAGACATTGATAAAGAATTTATTTACTCTGATACTTAGATTTTCTCAATTCTATCAAACACATTTGACAAAGCATGTTGATAAGGAATTTATTCACTCTGATACTTATATTTGTGAATGTTATCTGATGTATCCGACAAAGAAGGTGATATAGAATTTATTTACTATGTTACCTAGATTTGGTCAGTGTTATCAAACGTATCTGTCAAAAGACATTGATAAAGAATTTATTCACTTCTGATAACTTAGATTTTCGCAATTTTATCTGATGTATCAGATAAAGGAAGTTTATAAAGAATTTATCTAATCTAGTACATAGATTTTGACAATGTTATCCAACGTATCCGACAAAGGATGTTGATAAAGAATTTATTCAATCTGATACTTAGATTTAGTCAATTTTATCCGATGTATCTGACAAAGATGTTGATGGAAAAAAAATTATTCACTCTGGTATTTAGATTTTGTGAATGTTATCCCATATGTCTGACAATAGATGTATGTGAAATCCTTTTCTTACATCTCCGATTTTTCAATAGACATTCTAAACGTTTGATATGCTAGCATACTCTAAGAATAATGAACGCATAACAATGTAATTCATAGTATATTTTTAATGAAATAATGAAATGTAGAATATTAATACAAAAAATATATTATGATACATTATTAAAATCAATGAGCAGCTTTGGACATTTTGATTCTGTGCATAAAATAGTTCAACATGTTCTCTCTTGATATTGTAGCTATTGTCTTCTCTTAGCTCGTAATCAGTAGAATAATCATTATTCCGTTTTGAGTCATACACAGTATTTACTTATGTGTCACCGACAGGTTCAATATGTGTTTCGTCATTGGTATGATTTGATTCATTAACTATTTGATCAATGGTAGTAACGTTGGCTCACACTTTGTTTTTCATCGATTCATCTTTATATTCCTTAGTGATATTTTCTACCAATGCCCTTTTTATTTTTCCGGCAATTTCACTGTCAATTACAACATTATTTTTACAAAGGTAACAGTTTCGGCTCGTAGACAAAATATAGTTTATGATATTAGCGGAAGAGTAGGCCTTTCTTTTCCCCTTTGCTTTCATTTGAATGCTAATACCTAAGAGATGACGATATGTTCTATCAATATGTAGTATGTTACCTAAAGCAATACCAAAAAGATCCTCCTCTTCATCAACTATTATTTTTATGTTGTCATTCCCTTTGAGTACTAACTTCTCTGGAAATAATAATTTCGCATATCCACCATTTGTATAATTGAATTGTTTTGGTACTCCAAAGAAGTTTAATTCCTTAGTGTCATGACAAAGCACGCATACGTTTCCGATAGTGCTACCATTTGTACTTGTTTCATAGTTCAAATACTTCTCCTTGTCAGCATTCAATGCTGCAATATCAATCACATGTGAACACATTTCGATTGGGGGGTCATCCACATTTTCAATATGCATTTCATCTTTGCTATTATTTGGTTCATTAATTGTTTGATCAATGGTAGTGACGTTTGCTGGCATTTTGTTTGTCATCGATTCATCTTTATATTCCTTAGTGATATTTTCTGCCAATGCCCTTTTTATTTTTCTGGCAATTTCACTGTCTATTATCACATTATTATTACAGAGGTAACAATTTCGGCACGTAGACAAGATATGATTTATGAAATTAGTAGAAGAGTATGCTTCTCTTCTTTTGATTTTCCGTTGAATGCTAATACCCGAAAGCTGACGATGGGGTGTAACAATAGGTAGCATGTTACCACAAGCACTAGAAAGAAGATGTTCCTCTTCATCAACTATGATTTTTATGTTGGCATTCTCTTTGAGTGCGATCAACTCTGGAGATCTCAAACTCACGTATCCACCATCATTAGAGTTGAATTTTTTTGGTACTCCAAAGACATTAAATTCCTTACTGTCATGACAATGCACGCATATATTTCCAATAGTGCTACCATTTGTACTTGTTTCATAGTTTAAATACTTCTCCTCGTCGGCATTCAATGCTACAATACCATTAGCATGTGAACACACTTTCTTAAAATGCTCCATCTTCACTTTTTTAAAGATATGACTTATGAGTTTATCGTTCCACTGCGTAAAAAATACTGATTTAATACATGCAGTAAACTAGGTAGCGTCAATAACCCGCCATAGAGTACCAGTGGGAAAGCCGCGTTGTGCCCATGAGCAAGCATAGAGTACGATTGCTAGAGCTGTAAGCATATTTCAAATAATTTTAATATACGTAAAAAAGTTGAATAATTTCTGTGCATAAAAAAATTCGTAAAAGAAGTGCTACTACAAACATTATTTTTCTAATAGTAAAGGTCATGACTAGCATATCTATACCATTCTCATTTTGAGTTTGGAAAATATTAAATGAAAAGTTTTAATGTTTTAACTATGTTTCATCTCATTCGAAGACATGTAAAAAATAGTTGAAAAAATACCCTGTTAAAAAAATAAAAAAATAAATAAATAAAAAAAACTTCAAAAAAATGTATAAAAAAATGGGGAAAAAGGCCTAAAAAATTGGGGGGAGCGGCCTAAAACGTTGGGTGGAGGGGGGCCTTCTGTGTCTCAAGCGCTTCAAAAAAATATTAAAAAATGGGGGGGGGGGCAAAAAGTTGGGGGGCCCTTGGGGGTTGGGGTCCTTCGTGCATAGGGTCATTGGTGGTTACTGTCCTTGATGGTTCAAACCCATAACTATCTCACTAGTTCATTTCTAAGGATTCTAAGGACCGTTCTGAATTTCTATAATAAAATTCTTTTCTTAGCATCTACAACTTTATTAGTTTCATGTTTTTAGCATGCTCCATTGTTAAAAAGTACATTTTATATTCACAACGCTGCTCGATTGGTATTTGTGTATTATACCAAACAAAATTGAGAAGTAAAGCTAGGTCAACTTACAAGGTCATCTTGACATCAATGGCTCTATTACTTTCAACTCCTTTGCTAAAAACAATATTTTATATCGTCTACATCCCATATTGTGTACATGTGTTTTATAGTGACCACAGAGTTTCACCCCAAATCATCCTCTAAAACGTCGATTAATTTGTTTCACCCAAATAATCCCTTAATGTCGATTAATTTGTTTCGCCCAAATAATCCTCTAAAAGTAATTTCAGAATGTTCCTTTTGTTTTGGCATCCCTGCGCTCTTACATTTAAAATTCTCAGGAAACCATTTCCCGCGTTAAATATATTCAACATTTCTTGACCTCGTTTGAATTTCTGAAAATATATCTAAGGTGTTCCTAGTTACACTATTAAGGCTTCGAAAGAATATTAATATCTATCTCTCAGACCAAAGAAAATGAAGCCTTTTACTTTCTTAATTCCCCTCATGTTAGATTAGAATTCCCCGTCAATTATGCAAATTAATTTCCCAGAAATCTAGTCTGATCTTGTCCCGTTAGTGGATCAATAACATTGTCCCGTTAGTATTCAGCACGAATGTACATTTTCCCCGCAGTATTTCAAAGTTCCCTGATTGACCTTGTAAGAGGTACTTTTAAAGTACTAAATAGTACCTTTCTTGTCTGGCAATGATGTAAACTTCGTACCGTGCTGGAACTGTCATCCCTACTCCGGAAAATAACACAAACAAATTATTACTTATATCGGACATTATTCAACAAACTTCAAAGTTTAGGGTAAAGAGCGAAATATTGATAAGAGGTGAAATTCCTCCTATAGGTAATATGCGGACTTCGCCCCCTCGTCAAAACTTTGCTCTTTACGCTAAAGTTCAATTTTTTTCCATTCCTTTAAGAATGACCCCCGGATCACAAAGGCCGTTTTATTAGAATAAATAGCTCATTTGGAATTATTAAAAATAACTTAGCGTAAAGAGTGAGGTATTATGCAGGGGACGAACCCCTTCATATACTTAATAATTTCTGTTCGTTTTAAGTTTTAATATTACTCCTTACTTTCAGTTGAAAAAACTTGTTTTTTATTTAATTTCTGATTGTTTTCTAAATAATACTGGGAAACCCAGAATTCCCTTCATGGAAATTCTCTTCCCCCGTGAAAAGTTCTTCCGCGGAAAGATCATCTCCCGTAACCCATTCCTCCCCCCCCCCCCCCCCCCCCCCCCGAAAAAATCCTCCCCTTAAAACGTCTGTATACTTACCAATAACCAATACTATATACAAATAATGGGCAAAGTTCATAACTTGCAGCCCTTCCCCTGGGGACTGTGGGGGATTAAGACGTCCTCAAAGACATAGCTACTAGATGTTTAGACTATGTTTAACAAAATGGCTATCTCAAAATTTTTATCCGGTGACTGTGGGAAAAAAATGAGCGCGGGAAGGGGCCTAGTTGCCCTCCAATTTTTTCAGTCACTTACAAAAGGCACTAGAGCTTTTAATTTCCGTTCAACTGAGCCGTCTTATGAAATTTTAGGACCACTGGGTCAATACGACGACCCCCGGGGAAAAAAACAAATAAACATACATCCGTGAACTTTCTTCTGGCAAAAAATACAAAATTCCTCATTTGTGCAGATAGGAGCTCGAAACCTCTACAGTAGGGTTCTCCAAAATTCTGAATCTGATGGAGTGATTTTCAGTAGGATTTTATGACTTTTAGGGGGCGTTCTCCCCTTTTTACAAACACAGGGTAAATTTTCTCAAGCTCGTAAGTTTTGATGGGTAGGACTAAACTTGATGAAACTTATATATTTCAAATCAGCATAAAAATTTTCTTCTTTTGATGTACCTATTTGTATCAAAATTCCATTTTTTAGAGTTTCGGTTACTATTGAGACAGGGTCGCTCCTTACTTACAGTTTGTTACCACCAACTGTTTGATTGCTACTTTAAACGATTACCTTGTAGGTTTAAAAATTAGTTTTAAGAAGACTAAGTTGCTAAAGCTAGAAATAAGTGAATATAAAAAGGTGATTTTGGATAACGAAAAGTTTGATCAGGTGGACAGCTTCACTTACCTTGGTAGTATTATCAGTAAAGACGGTGGGAGCAGTGAAGATGTTAAAAGTAGAATAGCCAAGGCTCAGGTTGTTTTGTCACAGTTGAAAAAAGTTTGGAATAATAGGAAGATGAGTCTGCAAACCAAAATAATGATATTGGAAGCTACAGTAATGAAATTGTATGCTACAGTAATGACAGTATTCATTCAGCTCTCAAGCAGTGAGCATTGATAGGGATTATGTGATGGATTATATCACGACTGCATTGCGTGGACTTGGTGAAATTATAGCTTCCGATCAATATTTGCATTGTCCTATACTGAGCTTTATTAGCCGATGCATGCATGTTGGTGTAAAAACTGATAAATTTGTCAAGAGTAGTGTGGAGTATATTCCTAAAGAAACGATTCTTAAGGGGGAAAAGTTAGTATATGAGTACGTAGTAAAGTACGTAAAGTACTTTAATAATGAGGATAAAATCATGGATATTCCAAAAATATTTCATAAATGCTCAAAAAAGAAAAAGACACTTCCCAAATTTATGATTTGGGATGCTTCAGAAGTCCCAGCAGGTACTGAACTAGTTTCGGCGTGTATCACCTCTACGGAAAATTAAATGTGTAGAAAGATGGAAGAAACTCTAACCGAATTCAGACAAGGTTTAGTGTGTAAGGCTATCCCTGATTATGATAGAAAAACTGTTGTAACCCCTCTACTATATTCTATAGTGGTGAAAAATCCCCCTAAATCCTGGTTGACTCTTGAAGCTCGTAAATTAGCTGTCGATTCAGTATGCAATACGGATCCTTCCAGAAATAAGATTGAAGTTCGTCGTCACAAATTAGAGTTTAAAGTTCTTGTAGACAATGTTAAAACGGCTGAGAGAATTGCAGATTCGTTTAAAACTTCGGACGATAGTCTAGCTTTAAAAATCAAAGCTAAACAGTTTATTGGTATCTTAGCGCAGGCACCATTTGAGTTTCATGATGGATTACAAGCCTTGATTTGTCACTGCATCCAGACCGAACGTTGTGGGCTTTCACTAACTTTTAAATTATCTTTCGCTTCTCAGAATGATCTAGAGAATTTTTTGAAAAATCCCCTAAACTTGGATACGAGATCCTTCACGTCAAAAAATATCGGTATGTACCCCGCATATGCTATAATTGCCACAAAGACGATAGTCACGTGGCAAAAGATTGCAAAGTTCCCCAGATATGTGGACACTGTGCGCAAACTTGATACGGATATACCAAAGAATCTCCTTGCACTAATGGTCTGTATTGTGTATCATGCCAATCTAGAAAACACAGCTGTTACTCTTTCAGCTGTCCCAAAAACTGAAAGCAAACATAATCCCAGCAAATTCGAAGAAATGGCAACTAACCACAGTTCTGTATCGGTGTTATCTTGGTACATAAATGGTGGCGTCCCGATTAAACTTGCCTTGCTTGAAAATATGGTTGAAAAATATGACATAGTGTGCATATAGGAAAACTTTTTACTACCGCTTCGCAAAAACATACTACAAACATCTCGTGCTAATTCTACTTTGATATACCTTGCTTCTCTTCAAAAACGGAAGGGCCGACCTAGCAGAGGGCTGGCTATCTTGAGCAAGTATAAATTTGAATGTTTACGTTCAGAAGATCACTTTCTTGCCGTTAGTTACAATGGTTTCGCTATTGTGAATGTTTATTTACCCACTAATTATAGCGATCAGAACTCAGAAAGAGATTTAATAACGTATGTCGCAAGTTGTCTAAATATATAAAACAACTGCTCCATTAATTCCCACGTTGTCTCATTATTGGCGATTTCAACTGTGATTTATCAATATGATCGTTACCTCCGAGTTCAAATTTTAAAGAAGATATTGCCTAATGTGTTCCATGTGCTCCCGAAAAATCAACAGTTTACCTTCATATTCGTAACTAACATTACTTCAAACATCGATCATGCTTTGTTTTCCGGCAAACCTGTGCGTGTAGTTTCAGTTTTGAATGATTTTTTTGTGTAGTGATCACATTCCTATTAACGTGATTACTCCAGTATCTAGTCCTCCAAGGGTCTCTACGTTCTAAATGGTCTATCAGGAAATCTTGGGATTTTACTGACATAGGACTTTTTCGGAAAGTTTGTGATGATATTTTGACTAAAATAAAAGTTCACTACCACCTCCTTCAATCTTTTTCTGCAGTTATGGATGAGCCTGAGCTTCGCTTACAGCTTAATCTATATTGTGAACAAATTATTCATGCTATTAGATGTGCTGATCATGCAGCTATTCGCAAGTCTCTAGTAAAAACGGAAAAATATGGTTGGTCTCGAAATCCAATTTTAGTTAGTGCTTGTTCCGAGGCTAAAGTATGGTTGCGTATATGCAAAAGTGTGATAGGTCTGGAGTTGGTGTTGTAAATGCCGTCCGTTTTTATACGAAAAGAAAGTTTTGCAAAGCGCTCTGTGATCATGTTGCCAATACCAAAGCTGAATTGGCGGCAAAAATCGCTGACGATCCAAATTTGCTTTGGAAGTCTCACCCCGGTCGATCTACTGTTTTTAGTCCTTTAGAAATACCCGAGTCTGAGGGAGTGGCTCATTTTTCTGCCCAGTTTAAAGCCCTTGATAGTCCGCAGGCTAAAAAGTTTGATGATGAAATTAAGAGTATTTTGAACAGTCGAGCTAGATCTAAGCAGGCAATCGTTGGAGGTAATTTGATTAAAGAGGTTATACCGAAGCTGAAAAATAAGTTTTGTTGTTGGTCGGATGGGATTTGTGTACGCCATTTTGAGTTTACCAGCGATTGCTTTTTTGACCATATCGCTTTACTGTTCCATATGAGTTTCACAGTAGTTGTGCCCGATTGCTTATGTGTTGGTGTTGTAACTCCGGTTTTGAAAAAAGGGAAACCGCTTTCTTAATGTTCGTCTTATAGGCCCATTACAGTTTCTAGGGTGTTTTCAAAGATTTTTGAGTTGTTTATTATTGATCATATTCTTCAACAGTGTGCCATGCCTCCTTTTCAGTCTGAGTTTCAACCATGTCTTGGTTGCTACCACGCTTTAAGGAGTTTATGTACAATATTAAAGGATACTGAAAGGTCAGATAGTCCTCTGGCTATTTGCGCATATGACATTAGTAATGCTTTCGGATCTCTAATTCATTCGGATCTCTAATTCTAATCCAGGCTATGCATGAGTTATTAAAAAGGGGGGTATCTGATGATGTAGTTCGACCTCTTTATTGTATGTATAGACCCCACCGTGTACGTTTAGCGATTGGATCCTCGCTTCTTCTTTCAGAACTCCGTGTGAATATTGGAATTAAACCAGGGACCATTACCTCTCCTGCTATTTATAATAACACGACCCTAAGAGCCCAAGGGGATTTATCGCCTTGCTGTATATAGAACGGTGTTAATGTGTATGTTTTAAATTATGCGGATGACGTTCTAAACCTAAGTAGGGCTGTGTTTAGTTTGGAAAAAAGTTTTAGGGGGATTGCTAAGAATTATAATGAGATGGTGTTTCTTTAAATGCAGCTAAGTCTTAAGTGTCATTTTCTAATTTTAACCGTTCTAAACCCCCCTATAGAGTAAATCTGGGTGATTCTGATGTTGTACCACTGCAGGAGCTTTTGTACTTTGGTTTGCCTATTGGTACTTCCCTAAAGTCAACTTGGAAATTACTTATTGCCCGAACCGTACGGAAGATACGTAATGCGTATCCTGGTGCAGTTGGATCACAGCTGAATCTTGGTAAACGCCACCTTTCGAAAGTATATAATGCTGTTTCCCTTCCTCATGTTCTATACTTGGTCCCTTTCTGTTAAATAAAAAAAACAAGTTTTTTTAACTGAAAGTAAGGAACGACGTTAAAACTTAAAACGAGCAGAAATTATTCCGTATAAGAAAGGGGCTGTCCCCTCCTCAACGCCTCGCACTTTACGCTAAAGTTTTGTTGTTGTTTAAAAAAAATAAAGTCATGAGAAAGTCAAACTTTAGTGTAAAGAGCGAGGCGTTGAGGAGGGGACAGCCCCTTTCATATACGGCATAATTTCTGTTCGTTTTAAGTTTTAACGTCGTTCCTTGCTTTCAGTTTTTTATTTAATTTTGAACGTTTTTGAATTAATGCAGGTATTGATTTTGGCTCACAGTACATGAACAATTAAAACAAAATTTGCATATTAATTTTACTTTTATTTGGTTAAATTGCTTTCTCGAAACTTGTTTAATTTTATTTACGAACGTTTTTATTAGTAATAAATATACGTAACTTACGAATTAACTTACGTAACGTACCTTCTGTATTCATAGATTTTTAATACGTATATTAGGGGGTTTGCCCCCTATTCAAT
>JAQQPU010006493.1:27716-42317 GCA_029168905.1 Artemia sp. Kazakhstan ARC1039 | reverse complement strand
AGTTTTACTACTGATTACGGTCACTGTATATGTGACCGAAATATCTGGTATTTTTGTGAATTTCTATCATCACTGTCTATTAAAAGGATTTTATCCCTATTTGAACTTTTATTTATCGTCATGGAAAGGCAGTGTGGTCTCCGAAATTATCTAGATTGAAAAGATATTAAAGACTCGTACTCACAGGGGCATGAAACAGTTGCTAGTTCGTTGGGTAGGATACAACTCTGATTTTGATTCTTGGGTCAGTGTTGAAGATATTGACAATGCCCAATGATTTTTATGTAACGTTTATGTCTAATGTCTCCGATCCTCTCTACAATGATTTAAATAAAACTAGTGATTTTTGGACGAAACTCTCCCCCGCCATCAAATTCGATGATGGAAAGTATGAATTGGCTTTTGTCGACTGCATTCTCAAAAATACATATGATATCCTGAGAAAAGATCGTGTGTATGGGATAAAAGTTATACCATTCGATTGGTCACTCTTTGTCGAGTATGAACGGGTTGAAGCACTTAAATCTAGTGAACACCCGGATGTTACATTGAGACATAAAGAATATGGTACTATGACGGATTTGTGTCGTGCAATCAATAGAAAAATCTCATATCGTAGGAATGGTACATTCCATTTTGATTATTCAATGGAACATGATAGGATTTAAATTACCTCACCCGTTGACACTCAACTGATTCATCTCAATGATAATCTGAGAGATGTTCTTGGCTTCAAAAAGAATATGATCAATGGGAAAAACGCTGGAACTGTTAGCGGGATGGATGAAGGTATTTTTGCTGATTATCCACCAGGTCTCGTCTCGGACTCTTGCATATTTCTGTACGCGTCCTTTGTGGAAACATCGAGAGTTGGTAATTCAAATATCCCCCTCCTACGTGTTCTTGAACGAAATACAACCCATGAACACGTTTATCACTATAATATAAAGCATCTTCAGTATGTTCCTGTAAACACTTCGTATTTGGACCTCTGTCAGTTAACACTAAGAAGTGAATTAGGTGATCCTCTAGCAATAACAAAAGGTTTGGCCGTGATTACATGTCATTTTCGACCCATTCGACAACAACAACAAGAACAACAACAAAATGGCTGATAGAAAAAATATATTTGTATGCCCTGATATTGATTGTTATGTTACTGCTCTCCAACCACGACAATTGGGTCATGGAATGGACTATTGTCAATAAGGGCCGTTTGTCAATGTCGGGCTACGGTCTTGGCAGTTGTTTTGCTAAGCTATTTCGCTCTGCAATACCGCTGGCTAAAAAATATATTGCGCCGGTTGCTGCAGATATTGCATCCTCTACACTACACGATTGGGGGGATGGTAAAGATTTCAAAGAAAGTGTTTCAAAAAATCTCAGGTCCAGCGCACGATCCCTTGGCGAGCGATTGAAACAAAGTGGAAAAGGTTTTAAAAGGAGGAGAAACATCTCTTCACTCAGGTCAGAAGCGAAAGACATCATCATCATCACTCTTGTCAAAGAAAAGTAAGAAAAAGAAACCAAGAAGAAAAATTGTTAGATCAAAAAGGGATTTCTTTTCCTAGATGGCATATCTACCCCACAGGGAATCTCATCCCGCTGTCACCACATCTCTAAATCTTTTCAATGTAGAAAGTGTGGATGTCAGTGTAAGACACGGGTACTATGAACAATTCTATCCACAGCAACCCCTCTCTGAAAACATATATTTTCAAATTTATTCCAAGGAAGACTACTTCATAGATTTACCGTCCAAATTTATTGATTGAAAAATTGCGGTGAGGAAAAAGTCTGACAATTCACCTCCCTCAACGTCGATGGACTATCCTATGAAAATGGTATACTACACAATTTATTTAAACAAATATGTGTCAACATAAATGGAACATTGGTGAGTACCAGCAACAATCTATCAAACTATGCTAGTTACATACAATTTATGTTGATGACTCCAATGGCATATAAGAAATTGAGAAGTCTGCCAATGGGCTATGACTATAGAACAAATGTTGATACTGACGGTGAACTCACTTGGGCAGTGAGCAAGGAGTAACATTTAGTTGGTAGACTCAATCATGAAATATTCAATATATCCCAATGGATGCCCCCCCAATGTTAAAATTGATATAAAGTTACAACTTGCACCGTCCAATTTCATATTGAGAAAAACACTTGATGTAGCAACTGATGCTAATGTCAATCTAACTTCGGCAATACTTCATGTGCGAAAACAACAGGTTATGAGTTCTGTTACTTAGGCAATTGAAAAACTAACAGCCTCTGGAAATAATATCAAACTGCTCGTTCCTCACACAATCGCCAATCAACGTCATATTGCCACTGGATCAAGTACCTACACCGATTCTTCATTTATCAATGGTGAAATTCCATCGAAACTCGCCTTGGCTTTTGTAAAAAGTGCCAGTGCCATAGGATCGTGGACAAGTTCGCCACATGAATTTGAATTATTTGGACTTTCCTCTCTTGTCTGTAAAGTAAATGGAATTCCTCTCTACAATTTGTCCTTTGATAAATCCCATAGGACCTTATATGAGTCGACAATGCAATCCCTAGATCGAGATTCTCAACTATATGAAAATGGTATTACCGATTCAATGTTCGCAAAAAGTCATGGTATCTTTGTTTTGGACTTGTCTGGTACTCTAGATATGAGTATTGTCCGAACGGGTAATGTACGTTTGGAGTGTACCTTTGACAAACCATTGACAGAGAGTGTAACATTAATCTCACTCAATCAATTTGAAACCTACTGGGAAATTACCCCCCGTTGGTAGTGTTCTTTTAGACTTGGCACCATGAACACCAATCAAATAATCAATGTATTTAACATGGATCCTTTTATGTCCAAATACAAATCCTATTGTATATCCTCAGATTTCCTTCAATATATTCATACTGTTAACAAAACCATTATCATTGTTAATAGTAGTCCATCGACTTTGCAGACGGGTCATTGGCTATGCATCTATCAAACAGCGAAGAATATAGAATTTTTTCATCCTCTTGGTCTACCATATGTATTCAACACACCACACATCAAAAACTACCTTGAAGGAAGTGGGAAGACAATTATTCAAAATCGGATACGAGCACAGGATCTATCGACCAAAAGCTGTGATTTTCATGCATTACTTTATTTCATTTTTCGATGTCGTGATTATACTTTCAGTGAATTTCTCAACATTTATGTACACAGTCCACGTTTGAATGACTTTCTAGTAGAAAATACCCTTTCAGACCTGTACAGTATTGATTTCAGTGACCTAAGAATAAAGTGTTTTAAAAATGTATGTGAATTTGTTTATTAATAAAATATATATGCACTATAAAAAAGTCTATTGTCTTCATTTGTTTAGATTTCTTCTTCTTCATAGTCATTTAGATTGTCATCATCATCATCATAGTCATCGACAATGATTAGTGGTGGCAGATCATTTGGATTCAAGTTGTACTGATCCTGTTGTGCAAAGTCCGGATCACATTTTCCACAATATATTGTAACTTTTTTTTTATTAAATCTTCTTGTGAAGTCAATGATATTATTACGATTCATATTGAAAAATTCACCTGTTTCTATCTGATTATTTGAAGTAATGTCGCACACAATATTCTCATATGAAGAATCACTTTCTGTCACAGCCAAATAAAAATTGCTAGGTTTATAATCATTACTTGCATTGTCCTCACAACGATGACGCAGGAGCCATACTCTCTTCATGCTTTTACAATTGAAACGTGCTCCAAATTCTTCTTCCCAATACAATTTAAAGCCGTGACGAAACCAATCCCTTAGAAATAAACTGAAGTCACGTTTAGGGTTTTTTCCAATCATACCAGGGTAAGTATTTTCCCACTGGTCACACTTATCAAAATGACAATTGGAGCATAGATATCCATTAGGATGAGAGTCACAAGTCTCTTCTAGACAGGTATTACAGTCCTTAATTTATACAGCATATCCTTTATG
Source organism: Artemia sp. Kazakhstan ARC1039 (assembly GCA_029168905.1). NCBI lineage: Eukaryota > Metazoa > Arthropoda > Branchiopoda > Anostraca > Artemiidae > Artemia > Artemia sp. Kazakhstan ARC1039. The sequence goes on along the minus strand of JAQQPU010006493.1, from coordinate 38,323 downwards.
CAATTTAGACGGATTGCATAGTCTACACTTTTCATTAGAGTCATCAACTGTAGTACAGTTCTCACATGAAGACCAGCTGCCTAATGTATACAAACATAGTGAACATGTATGATACATTTTTCCGATTTTGTCTCTCTCACTGCCAAAAAGAAACTGACTCAAGATCAATAAAAAAATAACATTGTCTTCTAGGAGGAGGAGGAGTAATCGAGCATCGTCACAAAAACTTATTTCCTACTGTTTTAAAGAATGAATATCAAGGTAGTGGTTAAAAGCAGAATCACAATGTCATCTTGTTTCGTTTCAATTAATATGTCAATAAATTGAGTAAATGCATTTGATTCGGAATTCATAAGCTTCATACAATAATCCAAGGATGGAGAATCAGATCCCATTATACAGTTAAGTATTTCTAGAGAAAATATTTTCCGCTGAAGGGATAATTCCAGAAAGTCATCAACTAACACTAAATATTTTTCCAATTTGACTAGATTCTGTAAGATCTTCTGTTTCTCAAATCCAATCATTCTTGATACTCCCACTACCAACTATAGACTAAAATAACTATTGCAAGTTTCGTAAACAGCATGAACTTTCACGGTAGGCTGAATCAGGTCATTGTACTGTCTGCTTGTATGGCAGGACTGTCTTGTTGTATGCATTGTAGCTACATGGTGGGACTGTCTTGTTGTAAGCATTGTAGCTATATGGTGGGACTGTCTTGTTGTAAGCATTTTAGCTATATGGGGGGGGGAGGGACTGTGCGCTACTTATCATTATAGCTATGTAGTGGGACTGTGCGCTTGAAACTGTTATAGCTACATTGGCTATATGCCCACCTGAAACTGTTATAGCTACACTGGCTACCTTCCCTCCTGTAGATTAATATAAAAAGGGGTACTGTCTGCTACCTTTAATTGACACAGTAATGTCCTATCATCCCTCTCTCTTTAATTGACACAGTAATTTCCTATCATCCCTCTCTCTTTAATTGACATAGTAATGTCCTATCATCCCTGTCTCTTAGATTGACACAGTAATTTCCTATTACCCCTCCTGAACAGATTGACACAGTAATTTCTTATTACCCCTCCTGAACAGATTGATACAGTAATTTCCTATCACCCCGCTACCTTAGATTGATACAGTAATTTCCTATTACCCCTTCTGAACAGATTGATACAGTAATTTCCTATTACCCCTCCTGAACAGATTGATACATTACTACTTACTATTACTATTGCTACTATTGCAACTAGTTGTAAGTCTAAGAGCATTGGAATGAAAATGTAAAGAAGTACATGAACATGCAGGTTATCAAAAGGACATATCAGCAACGTCACAGGAATGGCTAATTGCATTGAGTTGAAACTTTCAGGACTTGCTGACAGGTATATTTTACCGACCAATAAGCAATATAGCAATATTACTGCTGCTATTAATACTACCGCTATTACTATTAACACTATTACTAGTAATATTAATACAACTACTTTGACCACTATTACAACCATGCCTGTGAAATTTTCAAGGAACTTTAAGGGGGAAAGTGAACTGAATCACAACACGCCCTCTGTATGCAGGCTGTAAAAAGTGTGCAGCAGCAATATGTTAGGAACAGTTTGGTGTGTGAAGTTGAAACTAACAGCACTTGATGTGAGGGATGTTGAACTAACCAAAAGAAAATACTTGAATGTTAATGCTACTACTTCTACTCATGCTACTACTACTGTTACTATTATTACTACTTCTATTACTACTAATGCCACTAAATCTTAGGCTACTACTATTAATTCTACTGCTACTACTGCTACTACTGCTATTAAAATTAAGGGTAGTAAGGCAAAAATTTGGGATATATTATGGAACTAAATATAAATGGAACTAAGTAAAGGTGAAAAATTTGGTATATATTATGGAACTGGAAAATATATGGAACTAAATCTAAACACATTATACCTACACAGGTTGTCAAGCAGACATTTCATATATGCTTCAGAAACGGTTGATGGTATTAAGTTGAAACTTGCAGTATGTGTTGAAGTGGATGTTGAAGGAATGTGTTGTTGATTGAAAAACAGGATGTTGATTGACGTATATTAGGGGGTTCACTCCCTAGTCACTACCTTGCTCTTTAAGCTAAATTTCAAATTTTGTTCCAGTTCTTTAAAAATGACCGCTTAATCACAATGGCCGTTAATTAGAATAAATAGCTCTTATGAAAGTACTAAAAAATCTTTGGCTTCAAGAGCGAGGTATTGACTAGCGGGTGAACCCAATCATATACGTAATATTTTCTGTTTGTTTTAAGTTTTGATGTTGCTGCTTACTTTCAGTTGAAAAACCTGTTTTTTTTTATTTAATTTCCGATCTTTTTTTGAATAATGCTGGGAAATCCAGCGTCTTCTTCACAGCAATGTCCCTTCCCCTATGAAGACTTCCTTCATGGAAAGATCCTTCCACAACGTAGACGGTATTATAACAAAGTTGTAAGTAAATGCACTGAAAAAAGTTAAGAGTCATTTAAGAAGCACGTTTCAACCTAAAATTCCAATTTAATACCCTTAGCTGTTCGTAAGATATTACAAGTACATCATGTTGACAAGCTAGATGCATTAGTGTCTTTTTATCCATTTTAACATGCCCCTCGAAATTCCTTGAAAATATCAATTTCATAGTCATAGCCACTCCTGAGAAATTACAGATGCGCCTTTTTGATATCATTGATGTAGATAGTGTTTTTTGATATATTTTCAAAAATATTCCACGAATGACTGCTAACCGCAATTTCAGAAGGGCCAACTCCTGGTCATTCAATGTTAAAGACGAGAAACCAACTCCCTGGTGCCTCCTAGATAAGGAGTCATAAAAATAATACACAGAAAATACAAGTAAATGATCTGAGATATTTCTTATCGATACAGAATTTGGCACCAAAGTCAAAGACAAAAAAATATTACTAAGCAAAGAAGCAGTAGTATCAGTTATGCGAGCTACAATATATGGCGAAAGTAATGTGCAGCAAGCAAGAATAGGTGAGAGTAAATCCAAGGTAGAAGATGATTTCTGGTAATACAAATAATATTGATGTTAACCATAAAGACAAGTTCACATGAATGCTGTTGGATTGCTTCCGAAACCTCATCAAGAATCTGAAGGAAAGAGGGAAAAGACCGACTAGGAGACCAATATGTATTACAAATATTCAGAGTTTTAGTTTGGGTTTAAATCTCAATAAACATGGATTCGAAAATCTCATCTCATGTCTTGACAGGTTGCGCCTTACAGAGTACGGAAGATATTCCAAAACATAAACAGCCTGGCCACCTTTATCCATCCTATTACGATTCAAATATTCCACCTAATGCCTATGGAGATGCGATAGAGATTCAGTTTTCGAATAGAAGAAAGTGTCACAAAGACCAATTAAATTGGGGTGGCCACTACGTACTATTTGTTCCAGCTCTTCAAAGACATAACAAAGACCTTGAACATTGAGCTGAAGCATCAAAATTCGAAATATACTTACTAGCACCAGAAAAATGGGGGTTTGGTGAAAATTTATTAGACTGACCTATTGAATTACTTATCAAACTAAGAACATCAATTGGTTTATTTTGAAGCTGAAGTACTCGCTCACCCAAGGAGAGGATGTCACTGGAGCTATAGTAAGACAAATTCAAATTACCTTCACACTAGAATCCATCACATACCACTTACCCCCCTCCCCCCAGCCTTGAATAGCTCCATTTTTTAAACATAGAAAACTGAAAAGAAAAAACAACAATAGGACAAAGAACAAAGCTAAAAGTTTAAAACTTATTCCATGTTGAATGAATTCTCCGAGAAGAGGTCGCTTCATTAAGCTACTATCAATTATATTTTATTAATTATATTTATTAATTATAGCCTGTGTGACTGGATACTTCAACGCGTATAAGGGTTGGTTAGCTGAGCCACATATGCTGCATTACATAGGTTTCTTTTTCGATTTGTCTTTAGCTTTTGGATAATCGCCAGAACATTTTATACATTTGGGAGGATTCTTACACAATTTCACGGCATGACTAAATTGTTGACAATTATAGCATAGCATAGGCAGAAACTTGAACTCGCTGATTGGTAGGCGCTCATATCCAACCAATAAGCTTTCACGAGAGGCTGGTTTGAGATGTATCTTTTCAGCAAATTTGAGCCGAAGGGAGCGCGTTCAACCTAGTTGTTTAGCTTTAAAGCAGTTAGCTACTCGCTGAATTTGTATCATTATATTTATAGTTTTCAGGGGTCAGCAAACAATTTCAAAATATGGTTGGCTTTTCACTTTGGCTTCCAAAGATTGGTCATGATCGTTGAGAGCGTGTGCTGCCGACTGAGCAGCGTTTTTATCAGACAAAATAAGTTCCCAAGTACTCTTACGGGGCTCCAATTCAAAAATACAATCACTAGTATTACGACAAATTTTATTAAGACAGTCTTTTTACGATACGGGATCGTCAAGACCTTGAGGTGGGTTCTTCAAGACAACATCATAGGTCGGTTTTGAGCATAGGACAACCTGCTATACGACGAACCAACATTAGCATTGAGTATTTTAAAATCAAATACATTATTAAACTTTTGGCATAAGTCATTGACTTTTAGAGTGAGTGTAGCAGTTGTTTTACCGGGCACTACAGGCATCTCATCGGGTTCAAAAATGACAAAATGGGATAGGACTACTTAAAGTTTATCACAGATATTAAGATTTCTAATCATATCTCCGATATAATAAATAAACTTTTGTCTGTCTATAGCACGCGGAGAAGCGGCAGCTTCAGTCCACAACAATTTCTTGGCTTCAAGTATCAAATCAGTGGAAAACAATTCACAAGTAGTTTTCTTAATATCAATGCAATTATTCCTTACTTTTCTTGCTTGAAATAAAAAATTTAGCACAGTATTCCAAATCGTTTTTTCACCCGCCATCTCAGAGTAAAATGTATGCTTAGACGCAGCTAGAGAGAAGTCTATGGACGGGACTACGTTAGCGTCATTACTAATCTAGGAAAGTAGAGTACAATATCCAAATAAGAGTCCAAATTGATCGGATATTATTACAAACAGGTCTATAGCCAAGTTTTGATATACTTCACAATTTCTGAGGTAAAAAGAGTTTACTGATTAAATCAGGTCATAAAATATTCGATTTAAGTTGTTTGTATATATTTTAAACTCTGATTCAATACTGAATCAAGGGATGTATTTGGTTAGAAATTTAAAGTGTTAATATATTTTGAGGCACAAAAGCGATTGAAGTCCAACCAGCTGCTAACCGGCCTTTTTCTGTTATCCGGCTTCCGTAAGTTCAATGGTATTGGCTATAACTTTAAAGGTATTAATTTTACTTAGATATATTGAAGTATCTAATAAGCATTCCAAACGGGTTAACTTCAATCCTATGGCCCCAAGGTTAATTGACGGTATTTGTTCGAGTTTCAATTTATCTGTGGTCTTTCGGATGATTTTAAAACTTTCAGGCAGTATCAAGGGGGATCAAGTGAATCTTAAAATTTGGACTCATTAATGGTGATGGAGCTAACCAAATTGTTTTATGATTAACAAAACCCTTTTCACAATAGGCTTCTATGAGATCTATAGGTTACATCTCTGCACAGTTAAATAGAAAGTTAGATTACAAAGAATTATATGGTTGTTACTCAAATACTTTGGGGAGTATTGAAGGATAGGGGGAGGCAAGTGTACATTGAACTAATACCTGGGTGATAGATAAATCAAGAGGCTATGTGTATGAAAATTATTAATTATGTGGCAGCCTGAATATCGTGAGCCATATTTTCGGCAACATTGACGAGCAGCAAACATTTTTAAGTGAATTACATAAGGTTGTTTGCATAACATCATAAGATGTATTCAAGAAGCATAGGCCTAATGGTAAAGTATAAAAAAAATTGACCACGATAACAGTATTGTTAATTCCTGTGACTAAAATAAATACTACATTAAGAAGATAGTTGATTTATTACATTCAGAAATCTTATAGATGACCATAACCTTGCCCTATTTGGGTAGGCTATTTTCTTCAATTTCATCCCCCTTATCATTAAGGGAGTGGTGTACTACCCCTCCCCCCCCCAAAGTTTTTGGCAATTGGTAAAATTTTTGTCAAAGGCAAAAATTTTGGCCAAAATTTGGCAAAATTCTTGGTTTCTGCAGAAAATTTGGCATAAATCAGGTAGGGATTCAGTAAAATTTACAAAGATTGCCCCCCCCCCCAATAAAATGAGCCTTGGGCTGCCCCTGCCTCTCACTATGGTTGAAGAGACTTCTCAGGCACAGACAAGGCCACCCCCCTTGAAATGTTTGTCTGACTTGTAAAAACATAACAAAAATAGATATAAACAAATTTAGTATGCATTTCTGAGGTTTTTGTTAAACCCCCCCCCAAAAAAAAGTTTTTGAGCAAAACCAGACATCCACTATATGGCTAATATTGGGGTAAAGTTCATTTGTGATGCAAATGAATGTCATATTTAGATTCAGGATACAACTCTCATTACATATTTGGGTAAATTTTTCCTTACTACCCCCACCCCTATATATACCAATTCAGGGTATATATTTGCACATTAAGGAGGTGGGGGAAAAGTTTAAACTTACCTGTCATTTACATCAGATAAAAAATTAGCCCCACACCCCTAATGTGCAGAATATAGCCTATACCCTGAATTGGTATATATAGGGGTGCGGGTAAAATTCATTTCCAACAAAAATGACTTTTATATTTGGAAAGAGCATAAAAAAGGCATCAAGTGGTATGTTTACTTTATTTTTAAGTCAATAATATGAATAATAAAAAATTTACCCATGTTTACACATTAGGGGGATAGGGGTATAAACTCTGTAAAGTTCTAAGAAATCCATGAATTTAAGGGATTCATTTTAAGAAATCTAAGAAATTCATGAATTTTTTAGGAAAACAAGGAAATAAAGTGAAGATAAAGGCTCCCCCCCTTAAAAATGTGTTAACTATGGTTATTTTTACATATTCTGGGGTTGAGGACTCAACAGCTTCCCAGTTGTAGAGGAACTTTTACTTTAGCCTTTGTTTGTCAAGGTTTCACTAGAGTGCACCTGTTGAATCAGCAGCCATTGTAAGTAATGCCACTGTTAGTTTGGTAAATATTGGCAGCTTTTAAGAAGGAGCTGAAACAAAGAGAGGCCTTTTTTTGCTAACTATTGTTACTACTAGGCCTGGTAAAACACTGAAACTGTTACTAGGCCACTAGGGGAGACAAGACAGCCATTTTTGGGAAGCTATGTTAAGGAACCTATATGACAAATTCATGACTTCAAAGGCTTAAACAACTTTTTCACCCTAGTTTTCTTGGTCCAACATGTGTATTTTTCTTTTTAAAACACATCTGAAATTTTTTTTTTCTATTTTTGCTCACTGTCCAAGGCAACCTTACATAGCAAAGAGACTTCAGACATATATAGGGGTTAATTCAGACACATTAAATAAGGCTTTATTTTTTTTTTTTTTTTTAATATGGACCCATGTGGACTTCAACTAAATAGGGTAAAGGTACCAATGATTCAACAGTTTTTGTAAAAAAACAGTTTTTCTGCTCTAGAAGTCTTATTTTAAAGACTTTTGGTTTGAAAAGGGTTTCAGTATGTAGGAAAAACATCTAGGAATCTAACTGTTTGATGAGAAGTTTGAAGTTTTGTCTGGAAAGGGTACAAAACTCCAATTTTCAGAAATTAGAGCATTTTCACCTACAAATTCAACACAACAAAAAAGTTATCTGTTTTTGACGCACGTCAGAACCCAATTCAACACCCATATTGGGTGTCAAACTGATGATTTGACAGTTTTTTTTTTTTTACCAGTTTTTCTACTCTAGAAATCTTAATTTAAAGACTCTTGGTTTGAAAAGGGTTTCAGTATGTAGGAAAAAGATCTGGGAATCTAACTGTTTGATGATAAGTTTGAAGTTTTGTCTGGAAAGGGTACAAAACTCCAATTTTCCGAAATTAGAGCATTTTCACCTACAAATTCAACACAACAAAAAAGTTACCTGTTTTTGATGCAAGTCGGAACCCAATTCAACACCCATCTAAATACTTTTGGGTGGAACCTGGTGTATTTGACACATATATTCTTGTTTCTATGTTTTTCTTCAACTTCATTTAATGTATAAAAGTATAAAAGACTATGCAAAAAGTAGAAGTAATAAAACAAACAAAATCGTTTCAAGTATGTAGTATTTGGTACAACAAACTTTAATATACATTATTAAATACAAATAGTATTTAGTATAACAAAATTGTTTCACTAGCATTTCGGAAGGGATAGGGTCTAGGAAAACGGGAGTGGATTTCAAGAAATTTTAGAAGTTTATTTGATTTAGTGGATTTTATTTTCATATATATGAAAATAAAATCATGCAGATTCTTAGTTTCATCCAAAACATAGGCCTATGCATCATTTTGTATAAGATTTTGTATTTGATAAAATTTGTATTTTTTATTTGGATGAAGGATAAATAAGAGTATAATCTAAAAAAATATGGGGGGGGGGGGGCAAAACGGGGTCCGGGGGGTCCACCGCCCCCCCCCCCCCTGTCCCATAACAATTTACGCCCCTGCATGGTATGAGGCCAAGCGGCAGTTCCTCAGATGATGGAAAAATCCAGTGTCTAAGTAAAACTTCAAAGTTTAAAAAAAAAACCTTTTGTTTAAATGTTCTCATCTGAAATAGGCGCTATTATTATGAATAATAATCATCAAAATCTCTTGTTGCACAGAAAGCACCTGTAAATTTGACAGCTATGGTACCTATGGTTTTGTCAGTGGATCCTGGAATTTTGACACCTATTATTTCTCATCTGTTTTACATGCTCAGTGAAGTTTTGACAAAGTCACCTATATTTCAACAGGGCCTGTTGCTGTCTGTCCAAAATTTTGACAAGGTTACAACAAGGTGGGAGAAAACCTCCACCTGCTGTCTTTTGCCAGTTCTGGCATTTTATTTGTAAGGTATCAACTTTACCTGACACTATGTTGGAAATTTATGGCTATGTGGCAGAGGATTAAGAAAACCTTGTTCATTGATAAACAAGGTACAACTTGAATTGCTGTATCTTGAACTAAATGTGCGCTGCGGCAGTTTTTAAATTTTTTATTATATAGCCTCCTCTGATAGCTATATCATTTGTTTAAGACAAAATCATGATACCAGGCTGCTAAATGCTTAGGTCCTGATATTTTTTTAGTTAACCATCTACTAAGGTTTCTCTCCAGAGTTGTTCCTGTTCAGCAATCTTTTAAAGGAATCAACAGCAATGTTTCCTGGATAGCATTGCTTGGCAGACTATTCAAAATAGAGGTGCAGTATTGGTTTCCTCTCTTATATGTAATCTAATTGTGTCCTGTTTTTGTGTTTTGCCATATTACCTTCACAATCAATAGTACAAGTAGAAACAATTTGTTGGTTGGAGGCTGTTGGATGTACTTGCCTCATCAAATATCTCACCTTGAATTTTCAAGGGTACCTGATAGGTGCTAAAACTCATTCTTAAAAATCTTTTTGGATTGTCTGGAGCAGCACCAGTAAGTTTTAGGAACCCTGAAAGATACAGGTGCTCATATTTGGCAATAAGCCTAGTCAATGACTTGTACAGAGGGAGAATCAAGCTCACTGTCAGCATATTCTTAGTACAAAGAGTCACACCCAGCTTTCATATGCAGGAAATAGATGGAAACACTTAAAGCAGTGTTCACATTTGTGCCTAGCTAGAATCTCTTGTCTAGACATGTGTCTGGCCAGACATCAATGTCTAGACAACTACCATTCACAAGTAAAATTTGGTGCATGGCTAGACAAGTTACAGCTAAGCATCCAGTTCTAGACTCTAGAAATCAAAGTCTAAGATTTTCGATTAAAGCCAATCAGAATTTGTCAAGTTCCACTATTTTCATCATCTATGTTTACATTTTAAAACTGAAATTTAATTTTTGTTTTCTAATTATTTGTTTTTCATTTTAGGCAAATATGCAACACCAGACATAATAGTGAAGCACACTAAGGCAATTGTCTGACTTGTTTCATCCATTATCTCGTGACAGTAAAAATAGGGATTACAATTTTGAAAGTTTTGCCTGTATAAAATCTGTTGATAGGCTAGAAATGACAACTGTGATCTAGTTGAAACTAAATTTGTAGTTTTAGCTAAGCACTGAGTTCTTCTTGTGAACAGTAATTTTCTAGACATTGATTTCTGGTCAGACACGTGTCTAGACATGAGATTCTAGCTGGACACGCATGTGAACGCCACTTAGCAGTTTTAAAGACTTTCGCAGTTTTAAAGACTTTTCTGTCTGGTTGTAGCCAATATGTAGGGTTGCATAATTTTTCATCAGATACCCATAATATATTGTATGAAACTCCACAGAGATCAGTTCTGGAGGCATATATCATATCCTCCAAAAAGCATTGCCTCTTTTCTGAAGTTGTGTCTCAGTCATGAATACAAATGAAAGATCTTAAGCCGAACTGGCCAGCCATGACAAAAAACCAACAAAGAGAAAAATCTCTAAAAAAA
>JAQQPU010006493.1:6088-22882 GCA_029168905.1 Artemia sp. Kazakhstan ARC1039 | reverse complement strand
ATTTTGATCATTGGAGAGGGAGTATGTTAGCTGTGCTGCATGCCAGCACAATGTCTTGGCTAAATCAAGGTGCTTCCTAAAAAAGGCAACAGGTGCTAAAAAAACATTAGGCAATAGTATTCCAGTTTTCAAGCTGGATAATATTAGTAATAGTATATATATAGATAGAAGATAGTATAGTAAATTAGAGAGTATAGTATATAGTAGATGAGTAAAGTAATAGTTTAGTATAAAGTAATAGTATAGCATAGAGTAGGTAGTAATAGTATTCCAGCTTTTCAAGGGGAGGGGAGTATATGTATACCAGGTAGTTGTTTTCCTGCTTTTCTAGGGGATTTTCTAGGTACTTCCAACAAATGCTTATTTTTAAAAGGTGATCTTGTACCCTCCCTCTCCCCTTGGAAAAAAGTGTCTTCTGATTTGGTTTAAAGTCCTTTTGTCTAAGATTGTTTTAAAGGTAAAAACACTGTACCAAAACAAAGAATTAGATAAAACTATTTCTTCCATGATTTCTCGCGGAAGATCATGTGAAATCACACTTTTTTCTAAAAATGATGAATTTGAGAATAAATCTATGTTAGTTTTTAAAGTGGGCTCTTGTCTCCTCCTCCCTTGGAGTTAGCCACTTTGATCTTCTCTGTTAACCATGACATAAAGTAGTGAAAAGAGCAAGCACAAATAATTAATTTTTGGGCTAATAAAACCACAATTAATTTTCAATAATGATTCAATTTTCTATTTTTCTCTGGGGTGGGGCCCTGTCATTGGAATTTTTCATTTGGAAAAATGCCCCTGCCATTTTTCTCTCTTTGAAGGCTACCATATAAATGTGACTTCTCTATTTTCAATGGGAAAAAGCAGTAGAAAATTTGCAGGTAGAATAGAATAATGCTTTATTTTTAAACTTTTCACAAGCGTTAAATCGCCAAATATAAGTTCGTGTCACAAAAAAAGAACATAAAGTAACCTGCAACGATCACAATCAAATCAATGAAATTGTAATCAGGGACACCAAAACATTGAGAAATATAAACAGATAAAAACTTAAACAAATAAAAAAATAAACAAATGAAAAAAATATTAAAGTAGCCAACATTATTTCATATCAAATCCGGTCTTGTCTTACATTAAAGGTAAAAATTTAGAGTCATAAAATGGCATATAATATAATAAGTCATAAATCAAATTAAAAACAAAAACTAAAAAATAACAAGAGTGTCAAAAGAGTATAAAGAAGACTTCGTTAGAGGTATTGGAGGTATTAAGGTAAGTGCAGAATTGCCAAACAGGAGTTTTCTGGTGGATGGTTGCTCCCCTGACAAATATTAAATTCGGGAAGATTGCCCCTACCATACTCAGTAATCAAAAAGTTTAACCCTCTCCGTTTATGTGCCAAATAGGTGCGAAAAAATCCTGTCATTCAGTAAATGCCAACTAAAAAGAAGTACCTGACTTTAAACTCTTGTGTGGCAGCGTTTCCAGCCCAGAGGGAATCAGACGTCACTGCCGTTAGTCGTTTTCAGAGTGGTGTGTTCGGCGATGATTGGACCTTTGTTAGGGTCAATGCGTCGAGAGGTAAGTCGACCGTGGACCTACTTAAGGCAATGGTGTTTTTCTGGAGTTAGTTGCCATGCGTAATTAGTGCATGGGAACCTCCACGTGTCCATGGATATCTGGCTAGCCTCCAGAGTACCTAATGCAACTGGGCATGTTTGGGTTGGCAATTCTCCTCTTGAAACCACTTTTATTGCTATGAGTGGGCCTCGGATATTTTGTCAAAAATCCTTCTTCAACCCCAGACCACCCAAGCACTACTAAAGAGAAGCAACTTCCATATAAAAGTTTTCCTGTCTATTATAAGCGTGGGGAGGCTTCCAACAAGCCTCAATGTTAAGACACACACACATTAACGGGGACAATAATCAAATCTGCGTGAATTTGGTGTGAAACGTTTTCCAGTATCAGCCTCGCTATTCTAATGCCACGTGCTGGTATAACCATGTGGCATACCCACAGAGTGTTTAAAATATTTACTTCAATTTCAGGTTGCTAGATTAATCAAAACTGTATAGCGAAACAAATAATACCTACATTTTGAAATCATTTATAGCAGATTTTATAGCATATATGTCTTTGCTATCCTGGTTCCATTTTTAACAATCTTAATATTTAGGAACAAGGACATAATATTGTTATTATATTGAATTATTATTGAATGATTGTATTTAATTTTTGTTATTATATATGAACATATATATATATATATATATGTATTATTGAACAAAAAACACATAATTATTTTTGGACATCGGTATTGACACAGTAACTTTGAAGTTATGATCTATTTTGAAACGTTTAGATTTTGTGTTTAAGGTTTTATTCTTTTGTTGTTAGTGCTCCGTTCTTGTTTTATGTAACAGATTTCAAATGAAAATTTGTATTTTTATAATATTTATAGTTAATGTAATATAATATTAGAATATTTATATTTGGAAATGAACCAAAAACCTTCTTGTCCCTGGAAATGAAAAAAACTTAGAAGCGAAAGTCTTTATGGCAAGAAGTCTAATGTACAAAGGGGACTGTTTTTGGGCACAATTCCCCTCCAAATGAAAATGGGACCAAAACACTTTTTCTCATAAAGTTAAAAACATATCCTTAAGTCCGTAGGCTAAGGGGATCTTAATAGAGAAGGAAAAATCAAAGAAACGTTGGCATTTTCGTGTGTTTTTTTTTTCAATCCACCATTTTTGTCACCCAAAAGATAACTATTTACTTCCACAATTCTTTGTGGGTTTTTTTGGAAATTTTTGTGGAAATTTTGATGTTATTTCGGGACTTTATACTGGTTTCCACTTGTCTTTTTTTTTTTTCTTTATAATAAGTGACTGTATATAGTAACTCTGAAGTAACTAGCAAAAATACAATAAAATAATATATGGTAAGTATCTATATAAATAAAAACGATTGTTGTCGATGTCACTTATATGCATTACTACAACGTTCGTTCGATGACCAAGAAACTTTAAAAATTTGTTGAGTACACTCTTGCGAAGGTTTTTGCTTCACAATTTTTTAAACGCTCCGAAAATGTGATCTGACAAAGGAGCAAATATCTTCCTTTCTTTGATTGAAAGTGATTAGATTTAAAACATTCTCTTTTTTAAATGTTATTAACTTAAAAGCTTTTTCCACGAGACAATTTTTTTAAAGAAAAGTAAAGAGCTTCATTAAGCCAAGGATGAGCAAAAATAAAGTCAAACAATCTTCCAAGTGTAAAACTACCACAAATCACTATCAATAAATAAGTGAAACTCAAAACGAACAGAAATTACCACAAATAGCCGAGTCAAACTCAAAGCGAGCAAAAATTAACCTGAGTAGAGCTGATAACCCCTATGCCTTCTCAAGACCAGATCACAATTTGCGCTTTACTGAAAAAACGAACAAATGACCTTGGATTATCAGTTAAATTGACATATACTGACATTTCTTCGTTAAGCTTTTAATAATTTTTCATTTATGAAAGTAAGAAAGGTGGAAACATTTCAGACGTATTTTGTTTTCAGTAAAATAGGCCCTAGATGGTCAATCATTTTGATCAAAAGCTTCCGTCAATCGATTGACTCAAGTATGATTGTTAGGAATCTGTTTGACGCTTGAGTCAAGCGTTGACGTTGATTGATAGAAATTTTGAACTACTCGATCATTTTGATCAAAAGCAGTGTGGTATATTAGCTTCGGTCGAGATTGAAGGGTTGATTGAAGCGCACGTCCATCAATTGACGGAAACTTTTGCTCAAATGACTGACTGTCTAGGGCCTCCTTAAAGCGCAAATTGTGTTCTGGTCTTGAGAAGCTTCTACGACAAGTCCTTCGATACGAAGTGCCCTGGTCTAAGACCGAAAAATAAATAATAATATATTGTGCCCTCATCGTTCTTTACTTAGGCAGCGTGATTGCGCTGCCTATGATTCTAGTTTTCGGATTTTCAAAACGAAACTGCACCTTTTCTAAGTTTGTTTATTAAACTCAAAATCTTTGAATTGTCTTTCTTGCTGATTTTGGGACAGGAAAAATTCCTCTCCCCCTCCCCCCCCCCCTAGGTATTGAAGAAATTTATCTTTTGTATCTTCATTAAAATAAAAATTTTAAAATCCTTGTCCATATTACTTTTTTCTAGAATTGGTGACTGTGGTTGTTTACAGATAGGTTTTAGTAGAAAAGATGGTCACTTTTTGTGTTCAAGGTCGAAAATTTTTATGTTAGTGGGAATAATATTTCAAACGATGAATGTTAGCAAAGCTTCATTTATTTTAGAATAGAGATGAAATATTTCAAAACAAAGATGTAGAAATTGATGAGAAACTAGTTACTTTCCAAATCTAAAGGATTTTTTTTCAGTACTTTTCTGTCAAACTCTAACTCAAAATTAGCTTTTCTTTCGTTTTTAAAAGCGAAAACAAGAAGCTCAATATTTTTAGTTGTCATCTTTTAATTGAGAACGCTTATGGATAATTTAGAATGTCATGAATTAAATCATTGACTTAATTAGAATTTTTAATTTGAAAGTAAATTAGAACAAAATTTAGATTAGAATTAGATCTAAAGTAAATTTAGTTAAATTACAATTTAAATTAAAGCTAAAATCGAATGCGCTTACGGAAAAACTAGAATGTAATTAATAGAATTACAAATATAATTAAAAATTTTGATTTGAAATTAAATTAGAACAAAATTTAGTTTGGAATTAGAATTAAATAATTTCTGAGACCACACTGGCTAATCATGATAAAACATAAAATCGCGAAGAAAGGAAGAAAACGAGGACAATTAACAGTCAGTGAAAAAATTGAAAAATTATGCAAATATTTCGGTCAAGACCTATGCTTGACCGTCCTCAGTGCAAAATAAAACTGATAAAAAAAATAAAAAACCTAACCTCAAGATAAAAACACAAAACTAAAATTGGACGACCCTTTCTAAGTAACGGTGAAAGGGTAACTGAATTAAAAACACAAGTCTAAATGGCATTTCACAATTTTATTTTACGCAAAGCACTCTTAAAGGCTAATCGCTTTCTAGTTATATTATTAACAGAGATTCTATTTGATTGCACAGTATAATTTTGTGGATGTATGTAAAAACGATCAGAATTAATACTTTCATCATAAATGGGACTTTGAAAAGTTTACCAACGTAATTAGAATTATAATTAGAAAATAAATTAGAGCAAAGTTTGGATTAGAATTACATTTTAATTAAAATAGAATTTAATTTTAAAACTAAAATAAGCAAGATAATGAATTGAAAAATTTCAAGGTGTTTCCTCACTTAAAATATGTATTTTAATTTCAGGCTGTTATACCAGTCTCGAAAGCGAGGAATGCTAGAGAATTGTCTTCTTCTAAGTACATTTGCAAAGAAATTTTTACACTCGATGACACCCCTGCAGCTGGATCAGTATGATCGATTGATCAACCTTCCCTCTAATGACTGGGACATTTATAACTGGTCCGTTGGTAAGTTATTGAATTTCAATTCGAACTCATAAAGAAACTGGACTTCGTACATGTGTAGATTTACTCATAAATCTGAATTCAGTAGTAAAATTTGTGCTGGATTGGATAGAAGTAACTCTTGTGTATTTTGACTTGTTATCTATTCTATTTTCATTTGCGATTTGTTTTCATTATTTGTTTTAATTTCATTAATTTTTAGCTTCTTTTCTATTTTTCTTGCGCCAAATAAACCGTATTGCTTTGCACCGAGTTTGGAATTTAAGTTCATTCACCATCTATAACTTGTTCTGGATTAGATAGTCCCAACTCTTGTATATTTGGGTTAACATTTTTCTATTTTCGTTTGTTGTATTTGTCCTTTCTTTGTTTAAGTCTTGTGTATCAGATTATTTTGAACTTTCATTCTTCTTTAATTTACATTGTCTTTTAATTCGTCGGGTTTCTTCTTTCCTTTTCTGTTTTTATCTCGTTTCCTTTTACCTCGTCTCCTTTTTTAAGTCTTGTATATCGCATTGGTTTGAATTTTCATTCTCCTTTAATTTGTGTTGTCATTTAGTTCTTTGGGTTTCTTATTTCTCCTCCAAATCCTCCAAAATCTCCTCCAAAACAAACGAAACCAAAACTCATATTTACTTAATAATTTTTCTTTAAATTTTCCTTTAAAATCATTTTCTATCTTCTTCACTTAATTTTCAAAGTTTTTTTTCATAATTTTACACCTTTCATGATAAAAGAAACCATGGACCTGGCAGACACTGCAGGCGGAGTATAATAAATAATCATTCTTACCCCTAGTATTTTGGTTATGTGTATAGACTATAAAATAATCAGTAATCAGGATAATCAAATAATCAGAATAAATCCATCAGCTATTAAATAAATCTTTAACACACTCCAGCAGCAGGTTCATATTGTATTTATAAATAAACACTAATATACAGAATTGATGGTAAAGATTTTTTTTTTACTTGAATCTTCACGACTACCCAAAGCCGTACCCAGGGGGCCCGAAATGTTTGTCTCACTCGTAAAAACGTAACAAAAATGGATAGAAACAAATTTTTCATGTGTTTTTTTAGGTTTTTTGTGTAACCCTCCACCCCCCCCCCCCCCGAAAAAAAATCCTGGGTACGGCTTTGCGACTATCTTTGTATTATTTTCATTTTCATAATCATATTATCAGATGAGGGTCATTTCGGGCTATTGAGGGATGAGGGCTGCTTTTGAGTTTTCACGAAAAGTTGAAATCTAAGACTCAAAACAAGCAGAAATTGACGTAAGCTAATTAATGAAACCGAAAATAAACAAAAATTACTAATAACAATGAAGCCAAATTTAAAATGAATAGAAAATGCTGAAGTAGTTGTGGTGGTATAAACTCCCACAGAGGCTAGAGTGTCAGTTCTTCTTATCTGAAAAATAAAATAGCTTTAACAAATTTTTCTGTTTGATTCTAAAAAAAAATCAAAGGACGCCTAAAATCAAATCCCTAAGTAAAATACACCTAATACGCCGAAATAAAATCATAAAATACACATAAATTAAATCACATTATAGATAAACAGAATCACATATATATAAATAAATCAGTAAAATCACATCCTAAATAATAAAAATCACGTCCCAAAAAAAAAGAATTACATTCTAAATAAATAAATTCCCCTGAATTAAAAGAAAAAATACACCTAAATGAAATCACATCTAAACTAGAATAGCTTTAACAGTTTTTCTGTTTGATTCTAAAAAAAATCGAAACATACCTAAAATTAAATTCTTTAAAAAATCAAAGCACGCCTAAAATCTCTAGAACTATTCCGTCATTTTGATATAGGTTTAAATTCTTTTATTTATAGTTGACCAGCAGAAACACATGCATGATGAACCGAAGGAAAATGGTGAAAAAAGCATACCTTTTCACCTAAAACTGCTGCATATTGAGGCATGTCTTCTGATCGGCACTTTGTGGTCCCTTGTCAATATTTTGGGTACTTTCCATCCTCCAAGAGTATAATTGTCTTTGTGTTTTATTTAATTTCACTTAAATTTCGGGTGGTATTTCCTATATTAATGATATAAAGTATAATAATATAACAAAAATAATATAATTATTTCTGGTAATTATTATAAATAATAATCATGATGAATAATTATTATAATAATGCATAGTAAATTAATATATGTAAATGATAAAAATAACTACTAAATAATAATAATGATATATAATAATTTTTAAATAGAATCAAAATTGTATAATAAAATAATATAAAAGTGAAAAATAATAATACAATAAACAACAATATAAAATATTTCTTATTTGTTGATTCAATTAAATTGTGTTTTTACTTTTAGGTGTGAAACCTACTCCTGAAGAATTCGAGACAGAAGTGATGGATATGCTGAAAGAGCATGTGAAGAACAAAGACAGGCAACAGCGATTGATAATGCCTGAATTATAATTCTCAGTGTAACCTTTAGAAATTTTGTTGGATGATGGTTATCTATGTAATGAAAGTAGATTTATTTTAGTAAAATGTGTCTTTGTTTTTTTGTTTTTTTCTTACTCGTTTGCTCTGGCAGTTTTTTTTTTTTTTTTTTTTTTTTTTTTACAATAAAGTGGTGACGTTTAAAAATACTACTTTTCTTCTTTCAAACTAATCGTTTTCTTACCTTTTCTTGTGATGCACTAGGTTCAGCGTTGCCAGTCCTTAAACGACACGCCATGCGGACAATCTAACCTATGTGATCATTGTAAATTAAAAGTCAAAACTCCTCGGAGGTAGTATTGAAAGTGTTGTTTGCAAAGACGTATTCGTGATTTTGGTTTGGGGGGGGGGGGGGAAAAAAAAAATTACAAAGCATATCAAAAATTTGTCTATATGTATTTGTGTTACTATTTTACGAAATAGACAAAAATTACAAGGGGGAACCCGATAACACCCACCTGGATTCGGCCTTGGTTATATGGCGTCATGCCAGAGTAACATTCACAGCCTGTATTCTTACACTTGGCCCCGCCCTATCAATTAATCCATTACGTTTTGTGTGTTTTATTTTATTTTTAATTCTTATAAATTGATGGGTTTCCTTTTCAAAGACAAACTTATATTGTTTGTCTTTTCTGGTAGAAATAGTTTAGTTAATAGCTCTTTTTCATGATAAGAGCTGTGTTGCCACGTCTTCGAAATCTTAAAAACTTCTGTGTAAATTATTTTCGCCTAAAAAAACGGTAAAGAACACGACATTGGAATTTACAGTCCCTACCGGCGGTGCTGATCTCCGTTTCTTGGCCTTTCAGCCTGGAGGTGCAATGGGGGGTTGGGGGCCAACCATCCTGTGCTTTCGCATATCCTTCCTGTTTACCTTCCCCAGATTTCTCCAGGTGCCCATTAGGAGGTGGGTTGACTCTGGCTGAGCTTACAGATTCACGTCGCTGACCCCCGTCCCAAACCAAATAATTAGATACACCATGATTCGAACCCTCGTCCTCTCGGACAAAGAATCCTAAATCCAGCGCACCAATCCACTCGGCTAGGACTCGCCTAAAACTGGTTGAAAACCCGAAAATATATCTTTTAGTCTTTCTTTGTTTGGCTCTCCCTTAAATTTAAGTCTTTTAACAAAATGCCTTTTGGAATCACCGCAATCCACTTACTGTGTTTGCCCCTTAGGCTTGTGGCTATTCACTAATCTTTACGACAGTTGAGGAATTTTGCACTTGTATTCGCATGAACTTGCCCTTGTTTTTGTGCTAGCACTAAGAATAGGTGAATAGCGTAAAAAAAATGATAAGAAAAATCTGAAAAGTAAAAAAGATTTTGACAATCTTTAGATTTTGCGGTTGATTTTGTACAGAAACTTGAAATTTGAATGATTCGTAGCCATGTTAAAAACTTTGGCAGCTGATAATTAGCAGTCAAAATTATTCAACCTTCAAAACTCAAAAGGGTCTCAGCTGGAATTGACTCTATAAACTGCTTTAAGTAACAATTACATAACCAAAAAACTGCAATTTTTATATATTTTTTTCATTTTCGACTCCCTTCGCCCACTGATTTGAACCTGGAAAACATTGCTTGCGTTTTGCTGAAACGTGACAACAAAAAGACAGATTTTGAAACTTCGAAATTGGCTTGTTGGGTCTTAAAAACAGAAAAAAAATCAGATTGCTTGAGATGGTTAAAAGCTTGACTTTATAACAAGAATAAATGTTATTGGAATAGAAAGTAAAAGAGACAAAAATAATTAACGACAAGAAGGGGGTATTCTATTGCTTTTCTATTCTATTATTATTTCTATTCCTATTTCTTTATTATTTCTATTATATTCTATTGCTTGCATGTGAATGACACGTTGAATTGAGCTGAGACAAATCAATCCGAAAATACTTTAAAAAAAAAATAACACCACATTTTGATTGGGTTTCTTCAAGTTCCATTTATTTCATTAAATAAGTAATAACAAAGAAAATATCCCTAAGAGCTCGATGGCCCGTTATTTGTGAAGTAACTTAGAATAACTCATTAATATTAAAACTGGACATATCCGTACTAAACTACGCATGAAATTTAATAGATAGGGAATAAGAAATCAACTCACCGACAGTTCCCACGAACACGGCCATTTTCTCATCACCCGATGATTTTGTTAGACCCAAATTTTTTACGAAGAATGTTTTACAACCACATATTGGATTGATTTAATATGTAGCGAAATTAATAAATAGCGAATATGTAGCGAAATTATGTTGAAGATATACTGGTAATAGCCACAGTACCCCGGCACTGCCTGAGTCAAATATTTTGATTAAAATGAATGTCCTAACTATGGACACCAGGTTACTATTCTTGGACTTAGTGTAGATAATTATAGATAAGACTAGGCTAGTTGGCATTGGCTAACTACAATCTCGGGAAACTTGTATTATTTAACATTTAAGCAAAAGTTATAGTCTAATCTCTTTAAATGCAATTATTCTTCCTCATAACATTTGCCCGTGAATAAATTTGTCCATGATGGGGTATGCTTTTGATAGAGATTTAAACTTAAAAACCATTCTAACCATGCCTATGATGAGGTATGTTTGCGATTGAGATACTATATTCCAAATATAAAATCCTTGTCCAAAATTTTACTGCCTTTTCCAAAACTGGGCCCAAGCTGCAAATCTGCATTTCTTACATCTCCAACAATAACTGTCAATGAATTTAAAATATGTATCATTGTATATGGATAACACTTTTAAACTGACAAAATTCTTGTCAAGAAAGAATAGAATTTTATTTTAAAAATTATTATCACAGCATGATCGCCGAATTTGAAATTTACGTCCAAAAAAAGCACTATATGTATCTCAAAAGCACTATACATATATATATCATGTTCAGAACGTGACGTTCACGTCAAACATGATTCATTGTAAAAAAATACATTAAAAAAAAATTTAACACTTAGTTAAAAAGTCAAAATTAAAAATAAATAGAAAACAATAAAATTAATGAAAATACATAAAAAATATGATGGGTCAAAACTTAGAAATTTTTGTTGTACATATTTACGAAACTAGGTATAAAGCTTTTTGCTAACCGATGATGGGTACAGTGTACCGGCTAAAGTTTTTCAACAGGCACTGCAACCCTACGGGAGTCGTTTTGTTGTGGATTGAGAGGGGAAAAGGGTTTTGTGGATTGGGTGGATCAGAGATTTACTTCCAAAACCCATGCAGAGTTTCTCTCTTCTTTTTTTCAGAGTTTGCATTTTAAACTTTGTCAGCAGCTCCTCATATGACATTTCTGTCTGCTTTGATAATATCATTAGAGCTTTTTTCTGAGTTCTTTCGGCCCTGGGGCTTTGCTCAGTCGTCAGTACAAAATGCCACACAGGAGCTGCATATTCCAGAATGGGCGAATAAAAGATTTAAATGTTCGGAGGAGGTGATCTGGACGGGCGCCATGTTTCAACATAAGCTTGAGCATCTGCAGTCCAGCATTCCCCTTTTTTACTAGACTAGATGTGTTTGCTTCCCATTTTAAATCACTGGTAATAATAACTCCCGAGAGTTTAATCTTCCTTACTTTAAGAGAATCAGAGATAGTTGGTAGAAAATTTGCTTCAGAAGAATTAAAAAATGAAATAGTTAAAATTGAAGATTTACTGTCATTTACTTTCATTTTTGAACTAGAAGCTTTAGTCTTCACGTTGTCAATTAAAATTTGAGCTTTGCTACATTCATTTGCTTCACATTCAAACTTCACCAAGGGTAAGGTTGTCGACATATTTCCAGCGGTCTTCACAATTATTAGCGATGTCATTGATTATAACTAGAAAAAGAATAGGACCCAGAATGGTACCTTGAGGTACACCACAAAAAACTGGCTCAGGTTCAGAGAAAGATTTCTTATATTTTAATATGTGAAACCTATTTATTAAAAAACTCTGAATCATTTTCACAACAGCAACATTCACTCTAAAGTCAATTAAAAGCTTAGAAACTAAAATTAGAAACTAATCAATCAAATCGAAACCCCTTTTTGAAATCAACTGTTATTAAGTTTAGCCATTTACCAGGCTCATCAACATGCTTAAAAATAAAATGTAGAAGACTGACTAGATAATGGGACGTTGATGTCTTCTTTTTGTTACCGTACTGATGAGGATCAAGGAGGGGTTCAACTTCAGCTTTTAGCCAATTTGCTACAAAACTTTCGTATATTTTGCTAAACAAGGGGGTCAAAGTGATTGGCCTCACACCATCGAAATTAAGTTCAGTATCTTTTTTAGGGATTGGAGTAACATACCCCGTTTTCCATATTTGTGGGTATACTGAAGAAGTTCAAATGCAATTAAAAATTTGTGTTAGTAGCTTATTCAGTTTGTCAGGAAATGATTTTATAAGTTCAATCGGAATATCTATGGGAGTTGTACTAATTCGTTTAAGTTTCTTTATTTTACTAAAAACTTGATCCTCAGAAATAGTAGGTAAAGGTATGCCATTATGTGGAATTTTCTGATACTCTTGGTTCATTTTATTTACATCAAGACACGGCAAAGACTGGATTATTCTGGCCAAATGACCATTTAACTGGTTAGCAACTGTTTTATAGTTAGAATCTGAACAAAAATCAATACCACTAGGGGATTTTCCACAAATTTGTTTTATTTCCTTATACCACATAGCTAGGCTTTGATTGAAAAAGATTATCAATTTTTGTGGCAGTATCCAGCCACAGCTTTTCTGGTCATTTTACGTAGTTTGTTGCGGAGCATATTAGCATTTCCTATTTTCCCTTCTTTTCTTAGTTGAATTTTAAACGGAATCAAATCTTTAATTTCTCGAGTTACGTAAGGACGATCTGTGTTGCACCGCATGAACATTTTCTCAGGAAAGCATTATTCATATTTGTTTAATTTATCTTGCAAAAATTTATCTTTTTTATCAGAGGACTCTTAAAATTGCTACCTTATCCCAGGACTTGGATTTAATCCAATTTTCAAATTCTAAGAGACTCCTGTCCGAATTAGGTCGGTAGGAAACTTTCTCAGTGACATATCTTACTTTATACAAAGGCAGTGGAGCCCAATTTATCATGTAGTGGTAGTTACCACCAAGGGGAGGTAGGTCTTGAGGTTCATTATAATATTCTGACAAATTTGTGCAAATTACGTCGAGTTTAGTATTACCTTTAGTAGTCGGAAAATTTACTATTTGCTTGAGTCCTTGACTTCTGAGGAAACTTTCAATCCTTAGATCGTTCTTATCACCAGTAACGCAAATTCCAACATTCGGGTACTTAGAAGTAATAAATCAATACACAAATCTAACTTTTCAGCTAACTTTTAAAATTATCTAACTTTTAAAATTTCGAAAACGGTTATGCCAGGGCATGGTGGGAAGAGGTGGGGGAGAATTGCGTATGGGAGGGGGAGGAAAACTGAAAGGGGATACTAAAGTAGGGGTATTCAGGGATGGGGAGCATTGGGGATTGAATTCTGGTGATTGAAAGCTTGGTAGAGATTCGAAACTATTTTTTGTCTGATATTCGCAAGGTTATCACTGACACCGGCAAGCGTGATCATCAGGGAGCGATAATGGCGTGCTCGTTGGCACATGCCTTCTTATTTTCCGAAAGTCAGGAGTGGCATGAGTGAAAACGTATTCTCTGTCAGTACAAGTTGAAACACTAAACAAATTTACGTGGTCAGAACTACAATTATTTTTGTTGCAACATTTTGATCAAAAATTTAAGCATATATGTAAAAACCGACACTTTTTCTTCCGTCTACAAAACCCTCGTTCAAAGAACCGACAAAGCGTTTTGTATTTACGAGCGGCACTGTCCGTTTTACTGTCGTACGTTCTTACGTCACTCTTCACTGGGAGAGTCGGAATGGGTGCATTTGCACTAGCTGATGACGTATCACCAGGATTCATTTCGTCTGTTAAGATCACACAGTCGTGGGCTACTCTTGGGCTAGATTTTTTGTTTTGCACTTCATTATCAGGGGGTGAATTTCGGTTAGCAACAGCGAAATCATTGTCCGTTTGCGTTGACACGGTAACTTGGTCCCGGGAAGTTTTCGAAGGGTCACAAGGGCGGGTTTCGATAGCCACCAAGAGTTCTTGTTTCAGCTGGGCTATAAGAAAGTCTTTAACCTCCAAATGACCTGTCAACACTTTAATTTGATTGTTCTTTTCCTCCATTTCTGACAGAAACGTTGAGTGCTTTGTCTGGATTTCTAGATTTTCTGCTTGAGATGCCGATAGACTGGCTTCCAGGGTCTTAATTTTCTCACTTAGACGAACTGTTTCGGATTCATAATTAAGAATGTTTTCACTTACTGCAGACGGCTTAGTCCCTTTTGGTAGCTCAGAGTTGGTTTTAGGACCCATAGTAATTTGCGGTGCCGAATCCACTTCCTTTTACAGGTCTCTTTGCACTAGGCTTTTGTGAGGGTTGAGATGTTTGCGACTTTGGAGTCACGGGAATTTTTTTGCATTACAGTCCATGCATAACCATTCAGCAGTGTGGTCCTATAGCCAGATTTGAGTACATTTATTAACGCCTGCGTGGTACCAGCAGCTGCATCCTGACACGCATTGCACATAATTTGTGGTTACCGGCAGTCAGCACTCGGGACAATAATTCTTTGGTTTCGACATATCGCAGAGTTGGTGCGGGGTGTATTTATATCATAGACAAAAGAAGGTTCGTAAAACGAGATTCAGTGAGTGGAAAAACGAAAGAATCTTTAACTCAATCGGTGAAATTTTTATTCTCATTTATTTAACGGCAACTGTGATCATATAATTAGTACTCGTTATAAAATATTGTATTATTCATCCAAAACTCAAAACAATCAATGATTTAAACTATTCGCCTATTCGGTCAAGGTCACTGAATTAATCACAGGCTTAAGATAAACTGGTTATAAGAAAGTCTCATGGGACTTTGGATGGGATCAGCTAAGTTGGTAAAAAAAAATGTCTCATGGGAATTTGGCTATTCAGTTAAGTCTGTTTATGTTATTAAAAATCACTTCTCAGCTATCCAAGACCAAAGTATAAACACATACTGACCAAGTACTGACAAAACTCTCCAAAAGTGACCCCAGGTACCTCAGCACCTCTATAGGGTAAATGTTGTACTACTTAATCGCTCCGAGCCAATAAATTAAATTTAATACAGCTTTCACGGAACAAGTGTAATCACTTACGGAACTTGTGATTTACTCGCCAGGTACGCATAGGTATGGAATCGTCTCCGGAGACGCGGACAAAGGGTCGCTTTTTTGTGTGGAGAGGATAGGTTTTGTCAGTACTTGTTCCGTAGGTGATTATACTTTGTCCAAGACCAAGGTGTTTCCTCATCACTCTCTGATTCGAGACTGTCAGGAGAATTTAGACCGATAAAGGGAGAAACAAATTGAATTGCTATGTGGTCTTCTTCTGTTTTAAGTCGAGACTATTCAGTAGTGTAATGAGTTTTATAATGATTAATTAAAAAACTTTTTCCACAAAATAAGTTTTTCAAAAAAAAAGTAAAGAACTCCATTAAGCCAAAAATGAACAAAATAAAATTAAATAATCTTCCAAGCATTCAACTACTACAAATCAGTATCAATAAATAAATTTAACCCAAAACAAACAGAAATTAAAATAAATAACAAAGTCAAACTCAAAATGTGCAGAAATTAATACGAGTAGGGTTCTAAACCCCTATGCTCTCTAAAAGCCAGAATATAATTTGTACTTTACTGAAGACAATTCAAATGAATTTACTGAAAAAAAATGTGCATTATCAGTTTAATATAAATATGCTGATATTTATTCCTTAAAATGTTAACTAATTTTTGATTTCTTAGAGTAATAAAAATGAAAACATTTAATAGAATTTTTTGATCGACGGAGTATTTGCTGGTCATTAATTTAAAACCATATTATATTCATATGTTAATTAGTTTCAGCTATGGAATGAGAATCTGAAATCACTATCAATTGACAGATACATTAATTACAATCATATCGAACAATATTACTACAGTAGATGGTTTTTCATCTACTTTCATCTACAGAAGATGGCTGCGCTTGGTTCTTCGTCATAAATGCTATGCGTACTTTGACTGCTCAGTGCTTAATCTCACACAAATATTTGCATTAAATGATATTCGCCTCTTTCCTAAGCCTGGGCAATAGGCTCCAAACCTTGGACTTGATGTGTACAGTTTCAAATAGCCTTAGTTGGTAGGCTATTGGCTGGCTACAATCTTGGATAGCTTGTATTTACCATTACAGTCTAGCATACATAAATACAATTAGTTTCAATGCTTGTTTTTGATTCACTCTATCCCTGGTCAAGTCTGTCTGTGATTCAGATTAATTATAAAAAAAAACTTTCTCTACAAAAAATAAAGAGCTACATTTAACCAAAGATGAGCAGTTATAAAACCAACTAATTTTTCAGGCGTACAACTACCATAAATCACAAGCAATAATTAAATGAAGCCCAAAATGAACAGAAATCAGGATAGATAACCAAGAATATATAACCGCTCATTTTTGAATTAAAATCAAGTTGCCATCAAGCCTTAGCCTTTACCTATTGGAGAAAAAGCCAAGACAGATAGTCCAGGTGAGAGGCAAAGCTGGCATAAGCCTTTTTCAGAATTGTATAAAAATGATGTCATTTCACTTGTTGATAGATAGTCTATCATCCATCCATCCTAGGGCAGAACTTAGGTAGATACTCATGGAGTAACGGTAGTTCAAATAGTCTAT
>JAQQPU010006492.1:17677-27978 GCA_029168905.1 Artemia sp. Kazakhstan ARC1039 | reverse complement strand
TCACCCTAGGCTATAAATCTAAAAATCATTGCTTTTCTTTTATTTATAAAATTAAAAAAAACAAGTTTTTTTAACTGAAAGTAAGGAGCAACAATAAAACTTAAAACGAACAGAAATTATTCAGTATATGAAAGGGGCTGCCCCCTCCTCAACACCTCGCTCTTTACCCTAAAGTATTTTATTGTATTAAAAAATAGCGTTGTGAGAAAGAGTCTAACGTTAGCGTAAAAAGCGAGGCGTTGAGGAGGGGGCAGCCCCTTTCATATACGGAATAATTTCTGTTCGTTTTAAGTTTTAATGTCGCTCCTTACTTTCAGTTAAAAAACTTGTTTCTTTTATTTAATTTTTGAACTTTTTTGAATTAATACAAGTTTTGATTTTGGCTCACCTTACATGAATAATTAAAACAAAATTTGCATATTAATTTTACTTTTATTTGGTTAAATGACGTTCTCGAAAGTTGTTTAATTTTATTTACGGACGTTTTTATTAGTAATAAATATACGTAACTTACGAATTAACTTATGTATCGAACTTCTATATTCATATATTTTTGATACGTATATTAGGGGGTCCGCCCCCTAGTCAATACCTCGCTCTTTACGCTAAGTTCGAATTTTGTTCCAATTCTTAAAAAATGACCCCTTAATCACAAAGGCCGTTAATGGGAATAAATAGCTCTTATGAAAGTACCAAAAAATCTTTGGCTTAAAGAGCAAGGCAAGAGCGGATCCAGGATTTTTATTCGGGGTGGGGGGTACCCGATTTTTTACCGTGGACTTTGTCTAACGTCCTGCGTAAGCTGATCAGAACTGTTTTGGTACTGACTAGGGGGCGAACCCAATCATAAACGTAATAATTTCTGTCCGTTTTTAGTTTTGATGTTGTTCCTTACTTTCAGTTGAAAAATTTGTTTTTTTTTAAATTCAATTTCTGATCGTTTTTTTAAATAATGCTTGGAAATCCGGCGCCCCCTTCATAGAAATGTCCCTTTTCCCATGAAAACTTCCGCCATGGAAAGATCCTCCCACATAACAACCGACCCCCCCCCCCACTACCAGAAAAAATTCCCCCCGAAAACGTCAGTATACTTCCCCATAACCAAAACTATATGTAAACATTGGGTAAAGTTCATAACTTTCAGCCCTCTCCCCAGGGACTTTGGGGGATTAAGTCATCCTAAAAGACATATTTATTATATTTTCGACCATACTGAACAAAATGGCAATCTCAAAATTTTGATTGGGTGACTTTGGGGAAAAAATGAGCGTGAGAGAGGGCCTAGTTGCCCTCCATTTTTTTTGGCACTTAAAAAGGGCACTGGAGCTTTTAATTTCCATTTGAATGAGCCCTCCTAAGATATTCTAGGACCACTGGGTCAATACGATCACCCCTGAAAAATAAAATTAAAAAAATAATAATAATAAAAAAAAATAAACACGCATCCATGATCTTTCTTCTGGCAAAAAAATACAAAATTCCACATTTTTGCAAATAGGAGCTTGAAACCTCTTCAGTAGGGTTCTCTGATACGCTGAATCTGATGGTGTGATTTTCATTAAGGTTCT
Organism: Artemia sp. Kazakhstan ARC1039; assembly: GCA_029168905.1. Lineage (NCBI taxonomy): Eukaryota > Metazoa > Arthropoda > Branchiopoda > Anostraca > Artemiidae > Artemia > Artemia sp. Kazakhstan ARC1039. Next base: position 26,410 of record JAQQPU010006492.1, on the reverse strand, counting down.
ATAACTCTTAAGGGGTGTTTCCCCCTTGTTTCGAAAATCAAGCAAATTTTCTCAGGTGCGTAACTTTTGATGGATAAGACTAAACTTGATGAAACTTATATATTTGAAATCAGCATTAAGATTTGATTCTTTTGTTGCATCTATTAGTATCAAAATTTTGTTTTTTAGAGTTTCTGTTACTATTGAGCTGGGTCGCTCCTTACTTAAAGTTAGTTACCACGAACTCTTTGATTGTCCCTTAAGCAAATTTGGCTCAATACTTATGATGGATGAATGAAAAATTTCCAAATAAAATTAATATTAATTTAAAAAATAAATATTTGAGAGACGGAACCGGTGAAATTTTTTTTTACTAAATTTTGATTTTTCTCGAGCCGTAAAAGCCTCGTGTATGCGACTTTTTTTTTAGAAAAATAGCAATAAATGGAAAAAAAATATCGATACACAGGAGAGGTTTTCGTTTTTACTCTTTTTTTGCACAAAAGATAAATTCGCAAATTCTGCACATAAGCTTCAAAGGTATCAGTGTAATTTCACAATTTGCTATAAAGGTCTATTATTGAATTGTTTAAACCCCATTCACTTACACCATCTTTACGAGATTTAGCTAACGCTGAGATCCAACCATTTGTGCCTTAAAAATAAACAAAAATTTGAAAAAAAAATTCACAGTATTTCGTGACTCATTTGTTTTGCTTGCTAAAATACTAGATATGAAGTGATGGAAGTAACGAAGATTCTCTTAAAGACCTAAAAACAACCTGGTTTGTTAGAAAACTTTATTATTAACGGTGCATGTCTCCTAAAAACAATGAATTTACTGTGGACAGAATGAGTTCTAAATGTTGAAATCTGAAAAATGACCCACCAGCCTCTTATTACGGATGTGACCTGCCATCGTCGATGGCAATATCTAGGTCATGTTTTGAGAATATGAAACTGAACTCCCAAGGCGACCTTCAAGTAACAATCTACAGAATCAAGGAAGAGAGATCGTCCCAAGAATACCCAACACCTTACATATCAGTCAGATCTCCACTGTTTCACTGCGGTCCTGCAACCCGAGTGGGAGGATGTGCAGGTAGTAGCAGGATACTGCGGGGACTGGAGACTCTTTACCGATACTCAGGGCTGTATCCAGGGGGGGTACCCGGTTTGACCCTCCCCCCGAAATTTTTGACGGAGTCAAAAATTAGTCTAAAAAATACCTGTAAAGACAAAAGCTTACCAGAAAAAAATATGCTCCCACACTAAATCCTATTGGATTTTGTGGGTAAACGGTTGTGCAATCGCTTACGCAATTACTAATTGCAAATTAGGTAACCCCATGTTCACCTGACCTTGAATAGTAAAGTAGAATTAATAGGTGCTCGAGGTAAATGTATAATAGGAGGGTGCAAGATTGTCAGTTCAGTTCAATTTCGGATTTGGATAAGAGAAGAGCGATTTTCAACATGAAGAGGATGTGTGACATTGCGCTTTTTTTCGCGTCCAAGCGGACCAGGGATGTCTCTGACAGTGGCGTTAGCGGGACGTCTGCGGAGCATTCATCCACACCTGTGGATCTGAACGGGACTGGAGCCATCGCTGAAGCTTCTGAATCACGCAAACTGGAACCAACCCAGTCTTTGTCGTCGTTTGCAAATGACATCGGTCGTTTTGTCAACAAATCATCCAGTCTCGATGCAAATTCTAAACTGCGTTTGCTGAAGAGCCCTTGGACTCCAAACATCTCCTACATTTTTCCAGTATCCGAAAAACGGAAGCTGAAGTTTCAGTTAACCTGGCTCACTCGTTTCAGTTGGTTGTCCTACTCTCCGTCTGAGGCTGCTACTTTTTACAGATTTTGCGTTCTGTTCTCGTCAGAGACAGCTGGAAAAGGCTGCCACCAGTGCTTGGGGTCACCAAACCATTCAGGAACTAGAAGGATGCGATAGAGTGCTTCACAGATCACCAACAAGCACAGTTTCATAGAAACTGCACTCTATCGGCTGAGAACCTCATTTCTGTCTCGGAGAAAAGGTAGGAAAATATCGTGCACCAACTAGACGTGGCAAGGAAAGCGCAGGTTCAAAAAATTGATAGAAGTTGCGACCAATTGCTGACACGGTGGGCGGCAAAGCCTTGCCCTTCGTGGTACCAACGATTCCGGTCCCATTTTGGTCTCGAATCCAGAACCTTCTCACAATGATGGCAACTTCCGAGTACTACTGTGGCTGAGAGCGAGACACGGTGACAATGTTCTGAAGAACCATCTTTTTTTCTGAGGCCAGAAATGCCACATATCTTTCTTCCATCATCCATAATGGTATTATCGCCGTATCCGGGGAGCTTCTTCAGAAGTCTATTGTGGAAAGAGTAAACGCAAGTATATGCTTTTCGGTGCTTGCCGATGAAACGGCGGACGGTTCAAATACCGAGCAGCTGTATGTTTGCGTCCGGTACACTTTCAAAGGGAACCTGCATGAGGACTTCCTTGGTTTTACCCTAGTTTCTGATTTGACTGGGCAAGGTCTGACTTCATCAATTTTGCAATTTCTTGAAAGCTTTGTTCTTAATCTGAACAAGATGGTTGGTCGAGAATATGATGGTGCAGCAGCAATGAGTGGGCATCTTTGGGGTGTCCAGGCCGTTATACGTGAAAATTATCCGAAGGTGCTTTGTACGTCCATTGCAGTGCCCACAGTCACAACTTGGTCATCCCTTCTGCATACTCTATTCCAGCGTTTAAGCATTTCTTCGGTGTCTTGTCACAAGTCTGCAGTTTTTACCATACTTCCCCACTCAGGACACAGAATTTAAAAGAGAAGATCAACGAAATACTACCGAATCCGAGGAAACATACTTTAACCGGACTCTGCAAAAAAAGATGGGTGGAGTGCCACGATTCAGTCGCGCGTTTTCTTGAGCTGTACCGAACAATCCTGCGATCCCTGGAAGCTCTTGAAGAGAACGGAAAAGATAAAACGTTTGCAAAATTGGCGTAGTTGCTGGACACGATGAGTCAGTCGCAATTTGTTGGTTGTCTCCATTTGGTCAAAGAGCTTTTCTGGCTTACGCTTCCACTGTGAAAGACTCTTCAGTCATTTGACTGTGGTTTGGCAGCTGCATGCAGGCATGTGGAAACTGTTCTTTCAAAAACAAAGGAAATGCTGCTACTGCTTTCCCGTCTATTTTCGACGAAGCTCAGTGTTCTGCCAGCGACTTAGGAATGGAGATGACTCGTCCAAGGACACGAGGTGGCCACCGTAGAACCTCGCTCTTTATTCCTTTCCTGGACCATTGCACTTCCGAGCTTAAACAACAATTTGAGCTTCATCAGAAACTGCTGTCATATCTCAGCGTACTTTCTCTGGCCAAAATTGTTTCTGTTGAACCAGACCGTCTGAAGCAAGAGATTGAGCTATGTCACATCAAGTGGGAGAATGTTCCATTATCAGAGAGACCTACTTATTCTGTGTCTTCGCTTCAGACATGCAACGTCACCTTTTTTCGAAATGTTTTTCTTCTTCTGGTTGTTCTCGTGGCGTTACCTGTTAGCACTGCTACTCCGGGAAGAATTTTCTCAACGCTCAGGAGGTTTAAAACCTGGCTGAGAGATTAAACAGGAGAAGAATTACTGAGTGACTTAGCCCTCCTTGTAGTTCATAGGGACGTTGACATCTGCCCTGACAAGGTCATCGACATTTTTGCAGGGAAAAAAAATCGTCGCCTGGAGTTCGTTTTATAGATATTGGCTGAACTATTGGTTCGCTTAGCCCTTACTTTTAGCTAAAAAAAAAAATATAAAAAATCATAGACTACTTCTACTATTTGGCTTCTTTTCGCGTTAACTGGTTTTCCTATTACGTCCTATTAAGTAGCTATATTAATAAAAAAATTTGCATAAAATAAGTTTGTTTTTTTTAAAGTAAAGTACTCCATTAAACCAAAAATGAAAAAAATACAATCAAATAATCTACCAAGCATACAACTACCACAAATCAGTATCAATAAATAAATGAAACCCAAAACAAATAGAAATTAAAATAAGTCAAACTCAAAACGAGTAGAAATTAATCCGAGTAGGGTTCTAAACCCTATACTTTCTAAAAGCTAGAATATAATTTGTGCTTTACTGAAAGAAACTCAAATGAATTTACTGAAAAACTGTGCATTGTCAGTTTAATATACATATGCTGATATTTATTCCTTAAAATCATTTTTTAATTTTTTATTACTTAAAGTTATAAAACTGAAAACATTTAAAAGAGTTTAGCTATCTCAAATATTTTTATTAGACTCATTTCGGGACAATACGACGTGTCACTAGCGTGTCTGATTAACAACCCAATGAGCCCCCTCCGAAGTTTATATGACCACACTTTCTATAAAAACCATACATGTCCCCAGGGCACAACTTACAACTCTTGCCCTTAGGGTTGGGAAGATTTGTTATCCTCAAAGACATAATTTCCAGACCTTTCTGATGGGCTGAACAAAATATCTATATAGAAAATTTGTCCTCTGATCACGTTTGACTAATAAACAAGTCACTAGTTGAAACAGGTACGATAAAACTTTCTATAAAAACTTTATATGCCCTAAGGGCATAACTTACGACCCTTGCCCTGAGGGTTGTCATCCTCAAAGGCATAATTTCCGGACCCTTCAACTATGTTGAACAAAATGGCCAAATATGTTGATCGGAAATGTTTGGGCAAATGATGGGCCTGGGGGAGACGATTCTCCCTCTGATTACTTTCGACTATTAAAAAGGGCAATAGCCCTCTCAATTTCCAATTGAAAGAGCCCTTTTAGAAGTTTTTGCGACAATACTTTCAATAAAAACATTATATGCCCCCAGAGCATAACTTACAACCTTAGCCCTGAAGGCTGTGAGAGCGTTTTTATGCTCAAAAAGATAATTTCTGGATCCTTCAACTACGTTCAACAAAATGCCTATATCAAAATGTTGATCGGAAGTGTTTGGAGAAATTAGGGGCGTGGGGGGATTCGCCCTCTGACCACTTCTGACTATTAATAAGGAAAATAGCCCACTCAATTCACAATTGATGAGTCCTTTTTGAAGTTTCTATGTCGACGCAGGTAAAGACCTAATTTCCAGAACTTTCAACTACGTTGAACAAAATGTCTATCTCAAAATTTTGATTGGACGTGTTTGGGGAAATGGTGGGTGTGAGTTGCCTTCCAATCACTTTTGACTATTAAAAAGGTTCAAACAGGGAATGTTTTATTTTAGTTATGCTGACTGTAACGTGTTTTATTTAAATTATATTAAAAAATAAACGTGCCCAAAATAACCGTGAGAGGGGGGTTAATTACCTTCCAATCACTTCTGACTATTAAAAAAGGCACTAGCCCTTTGAATTTCCAATCACATGAGCCGTTTTTCAAGTTTCTACGACAAAGATGTCAATACTTTGATTGAATGTGTTTGGGGAGATAGCGGGCCTGAGGGTTAGTTGCTCTCTATTCACTTTCGACTATTAAAAAGAGCACTGGCCCTTTAAATTTCCAATCAAATGAGCCCTTTTTGAAGTTTCTACGACAAAACTTTCTACAACACCTTATATTCCCCCAGGTCATAACTTACAACCCTTTGCCCTGAGGGCTGTGGGGGGTTGTCATCCTCAAACACCTAATTTCCAGAACTTTCAACTGCGTTGAACAAAATTTCTATCTCAAAATTTGGATTGGACGTGTTTGGGGAAATGGTGGGCGTGAGAGGGGCGTTAGTTACCTTCCAATCACTTTCAACTATTAAAAAGGCTCAAACACTGGAATGTTTTATTTTAGTTATGCTGACTGTAACGTGTTCTATTTAAATTATATTAAAAAATAAACGGGCTCTGGGGGGTTTGTCATCCTCAAATACATAATTTCCAGAATTTTCAACTACGTTGAACAAAATGGCTATTTCAAAACTTTGATTGATTGTATTTGGGGAAATGGTGGGCCTGAGAGGGAGGTTAGTTGTTCTCTATTCACTTTCGACTATTAAAAAGTGCATTAGCCCTTTCAATTTCCAATCAAATGAGCCCTTTTTGAATTTTCTACGACAAAACTTTCTACAAAAACCTATATGCCCCCAGGGCACAACTTGCAAACCTTGCCCTGAGGGCTGGGGGGAGGGGGGTTCATCCTCAAAGACCTAATTTCCAGAACTTTCAACTATGTTGAACAAATGGAATATCTCAAAATTTTGATCGGATGTGTCTGGGGAAATGGTGGTCGTGAGAGGGGGGTTATTTGTTCTTCAATTAGTTTCGACTTTTAAAAAGGGCACTAGCCCTTTCAATTTCCAATCGAATGAGCCCTTTTTGAAGTTTCTACGACAACTCTTTCTAAAAAAACTTATATGCCCCCAGGGCATAACTTACAACCCTTGCCCTGAAGGCTGTGGGAGAGGGGCTGTCATCCTTTAAGACCTAATTTCCAAAACTTTCAACTACATTGAACAAAATGACTATTTAAAAATTTTGATATTATGTGTTTGGGAAAATAGCGGGCGTAATAGGAGGATTAGTTACCCTCCAATTACTTTCGACTATTAAAAAGAGCACTAGCCATTTCAATTTCTAATCGAATGATCTTTTTTTGAAGTTTCTACAAAAACACTTAAAAGGGTATTAACCCTTTGAGTTTCCAATCGAATGCGCCCTTTTTCAAGTTTCTACGACAAAGCTTTCAATAAAACCTTATATGCCCCCAAGGCATAACTTATAAACCTTGCCCTGAGGGCTCCGAGGGGGTTATCATCCTCAAAGACCTAATTTTCATAACTGTCAACTAATTTGAACAAAATTACTATCTCAAAATTTTGATTGTTTGATTTGGATAAATATTGGGCGTGAGAGGGGGTTTAGTTGCCCTCCAATCACTTTCGACTATTAAATAGGGCACTAGCCATTTCAATTTCCAATTGAATGAGCCCTTTTTGAAGTTTCGAAGACAACACTTTCTATGAAAACCTTATATGACCCCAGGGCATAACTTATAACCCTCGCCCTTAGGGCTGCGGAGGGGTTGTCATCCCCAAAGACCTCATTTTCAGAACTTTCAATTACGTTGAACAAAATGGCTATCTCAAAATTTGATTGGATGTGTTTGGGGAAAAGGTGGGCGTGAGAGGCGGGTTAGTTGCCCTTCAAGCAATTTCGACTATTAAAAAGGGCACTAGCCCTTTGAATTTCCAATTGAATGAGCCCCTTTTGAAGTTTTTACGACAAAGCTTTCTATAAAAGCCTAATTTGCGCCCAGTGCATAACTTACAACCCTTACCATGTGGGCTGTGGGGGAATGTCCTCATCAAAAACATAATTTCTATCTGGAAATCAACTACGATGAACAAAATGGCTATCTCATAGTAATGATTGGATGTGTTTGGGGAAATGTTGGCCTTGGAAGGGGTATTAGTTGCCTTCCAATCACTTCCGACCATTAAAAAGGGCACTAGCCATTCCAATTTCCAATCGAATGAGCCCTTTTCGAAGTTTCTACGATAATTCCTTCGATACGAATCTTTACTTGGGCACCGGCATTGCGGTAGAAAAAACTGCAGAAGAATTTAAACATATTGTGAGGTTCTGGAGTGGCGCAGTTGAATTGATTTCAGCTTGGTAATACGAGACCCAAAGCTCGAGCTCAGCTGTAGAAATCCAATCCAGGGCTCGGAATTTGATTCCGGAGATGAGGTTACGCAAAAGCGTCTCCATACTAATCCAAAGTAGAAGAAGAATAAGAATCATTTTACAAGTGTCCAGGAGTGGGGCACTAGCATTAATCTCAGCTTTTTAGTACGGAACTAGGGTTTCTAACTCAGCTGCAACAAACTACTGCAGGGCTAAAATTGGATACAGGTAATAAGACTATGCAAAAGCGTCTCCATACTAATCCGAACAAGAGCAAAAGAAAGAAGAAACATACTGCCAAGTTTGTATCTAAACTAGTCTTATTATAATGGTTACCAGGATTGACCCCCACCCCCCGTATTTCTTGTCCGACTCATAAAAAAGAATCGAAAATGCAAATCAACAAATTTTCGAAGCAATTTGTCATTTTTTTGTAATCCCCCCCCGCCAAAAAAATAACCCTCCTCTCCCGAACAAAAATCCTGGATACGCCTTTGTTACCGAATATATGATGCTGGAAATTTGTATTCATTTTTGGAAATTAAGATAGATTGCTGTAACGAAAATTCTTTCAAATTTTAATCGCAGATCATGCTTTGTAACTTGAAACTTTTAAAATCAACGTTTCTGTTGTGTTTTGACTCTAACATAGGATAAAAAGTAACACGAACCCTCTGATCTCCGAATCGCATTTGCCTTCTCGAGCTTTTTGACACGTTCATACGGCACAAAAATCGCCTGGTGTCTGTGGCACCTGGTTGGATAGGTCTTTTCATCTCAGTAGTTACGGCTTGGTGATCATTTTTGTCGATAATATCATAGACACTATCACCATGTATTAAGAGATCTTCCTGAAAAGAATGATAAATATTAGTTGGGTAGGGGAGGTCATTTTTTTTTCGTTTGTTTGTTTTCAAGGTGGTTTTAACTATACAGATATGTATCTCACCACCACACTGACAAATCTAGAAAAACTTACAAATTTGTTATCCACATCACCAAGAGCATCTGGCTTTAGTTTTATAGATGCTTGCTTGTAGATTTATGTATGCATTAGATAAAAAAAACAAGTTTTTTAAACTGAAAGTAAGGAGCGACA
>JAQQPU010006491.1:29884-41492 GCA_029168905.1 Artemia sp. Kazakhstan ARC1039 | reverse complement strand
TGCAGCTATGCAGTTTTTGGTAGTAACAGCCACCAGACAAAAAAAAAAGAAAGAAAAAGAAAAGACCTCCACATGTAGCTATGCAGTTTTTGGTAGTAACAGCCACTAAACAAAAAAAAGAAAGAAAAAGAAAAGACCTTCGCATGCAGCTATGCAGTTTTTGGTAGTAACAGCCACCAAAAAAAAAAAAAAAAGACAAAGAAAACTGAGTAAAAAATCAGAAAAAAATATGCTAAAAATATGGCACCAAGCGGCTTAAGAAGGACCTTTCCTTTCCTTTGAAGGTGTGGTTGTACCTGAGAATCAAAAGTTGTCCCGGCTTATGTTTGAATTTTTACGGACAAAGAGTGCTGTCAAATTTAAATAATTTTTTTAACTTATTTTTTTCACGTTTCAACATGGCATTATAGACAAAAAAGTGGTAATACCTAAAAAGCTTCATAATTTAGTAGCAACCCAAACAAAATCTTAGAAAACAACGGCTTTCAGGTATGAATAGACATAAGATGAAACCAGGGGGGGGGGATTTTTCTTTGTACATTTTGAAGTTTCCAAACAGTTGAGCTTTGACCATGAGTATCAAACTATTTACAACTTGTTTTTCTTCTTCTTCTGTACAAAACTGAAAACACTCAAATAGCAGAAAAACGGATTTTTTTTAGACCACAAGAAGAACATAAACGTTTTAATAATAGGAGTTAAATTTCGAAAAAAGAAAGAGCTGCTCTGCATAATGATATAATAACGATCAAGGGCAACGTGCTTCCCCAGAGTCAAGGAAATATAGCTGGAAAGCAACAGAATATCAAAAGAAAAAACAACACAAAGAATAATAAGAGCTGATGCAAATGCAACCAAAAATGTTCCCTGTATAATAATAAGAGCAGATTAAAATAATCTGCCAATGCGAACACAGTTAACCTTTGGTCTTCTCCACCGGCTACACACGGTAAGCTGCATAAAATAGAAACAACCAAGCGACAGTGCTACATAGAATCTGATTGGTATGTCTAATTGAAAGAAAAATTCTCAAAGGTCTTCCAAGATAAAAAGAATAAAAAAAAAAAAACTTTGAATGCTTACTAGAAAAAGAATTTAAACAGTAACTCTTACCAAGCAATAAACAGGAAGCTTTTATTTGTTCGAATACAATTTTGTCGGCCGGAGATACGAATCATTTATCTCTGATATGAAATGGAAGCTAACTAAACATCCAACCACATGAAAACATTTTTAATCGAGAGATAGGGTTTCTAGAAGCCGAGAGTCTCCCGTCAGTCTGGGTTTAGTTAATACGTAGCCAATTTTATGGCCAAACATTAACTCCTGAGTCCAAAAACCAAATTCAAACTTTTTTTTAATCTGTAATTTTAAATTTCGCTTCTACTAAACTTCTGTACAATGTGTAACGACTTTCTTGCAACAAGAAGGTGTCCCAAAGTCTCTATAATTTTTTCATGCTGAACTTAAATATTCAGTCATAATTCTCCACTATTAACAATTTAACGAACTAACTTGTTGAAACTTGACTTTCGTTTCCAAAAGTTTAAAGATTAGTGTCTACCACAGCAAGAATAGTTATTGATGAGAAACACAAATTAATAATCGAGCCACTTTGTGGCATCAAACTACGGTTTTGCCCCAAGGAGAACCAAGTTGCTATCGAATGATAATTCTGAGATGGAGATCCATTTTAAAATATCAAAAAAATACTTCCCAGTTGCAGAGGAAGTAGCGCTGTACGGTGGCGTAGCTGTTCCTGAAAAGTCACGTGTGTGGCCCATTCAATATAAATAGTTAATATGGACAATAGTACACCTCCTATTCCGAATATCTTTTATTATGTAGCATAAAATATGACATTCACATGTCGAACAGAACAGAGGCGAAATGGTGAAGCGGGGCATCATGAGCCTCGCCAGGAAATTTCTTGGCGGGGGGGGGGGGACAAGTGCAACCAGGAGCTATGTTTTCAGAGATTTGAAATAGATATATTCATCTTTTTCTATTTATATACAATGTATTTAAATATTAGAGAACTTTATTTTAAAAGTCACGATGGCTTCAGGCGCATAGAAGATCAAAGGTCACGCATAATTTTCGTCCATATGAACAATAATACCCCTTTCAGTCTACCCTAAATTTCATAGTGAAGATATTTTTATGGACTTATTCAACAAAACTACCCTTCATCGAAAATTTTGACAAAACATTCCAATTTTGTCCAAAAATTCAATTATAATGCGGCATTTTAATTTTTAAGCAGAAAAATTGAAAAAGCAAAACCCTACCAATCAATTTACAATTATCGATACCGAGAATTTAACAGCAAAAAACTGGGGATGGGTTATAAGAGGCCGATAGCTCACATCTTATCTTGGTTAGGCCTGGACATGAATTTAAAACTGATCAGAAATTAAATAAAGAAAAAAATTTTTCAACTCAAAGTAAGGAGCAACATTGAAATTTAAACGAGCAGAAATATATTATGTACATAAGGCCCCCTCCTTAATCCCTCTCTCTTTACGCTAAAGTTTGACTTTTTTTCCTCAAATCTTTAAGGACGCCTGCTGAAACACAAGGGCCGTTGAATTGGAATGAGAAGTTTTTCTAAGCACTAAAAAACTCTAGTGTAACGAGCGAGGGAAGCCCCCCCCCCTCGCCCCATGTACGGATTCATTTATGTTCGTTTTAAGTGTTAGTGTTGCTCCTTACTTTCAGTTGAAAAAACCTTATTTGAGTTTATTTAATAAAATAAACTTTCATAGAGAGCCCTTGAGAAAAATTTTGTTTCCGGTGGGAGGAGGGATGATTCCCTCCTTTATGTTCATTTAAATTGGCAAGAGTATTAAACATATATCGCAAAATATATGCTGGGCGCCCAAGATAAGGCCTAGATGAAACTACAAATATTACTTTAAAAATCTGGAATTCTTAAGAGGTGTGGTTAAAATGGTAGATTTGACGAGTAGGGGAGAGAAGGAATGTTAACCAATGTCTCAGCCTCATGTAGCAATGCTGTCTGTCTCATGCTAAATTTTGTAGTAATGTAATCTTCTCCTGAGGGTCCAAAACTGGAAAATGTAGTTCTTATTTGCCTTGGAATTTCTCGTCACAAGTTCCGAAACTATTATTTAGCACATCTAACAAAAAACTGATAGCCTACTGATTTCTTGAATTAACGAACCATATTTTCAACGAATGGTTTAGTCATAAAAATTACCTGTTAGCAATTCTTCAAAAAAGCAGGTTACAGCATGCCGGTACCATTCATCTGCACTGGACTCAACAAACCCAGTTGCTCCTTCAGCTCCATTTACAACAGGAGCTGTCTTCTTTTTACCGACAACCAAACTAATCAAACCAAAAACATCATCCACATCCAATATTTGATCGACTGAGTAAACAAGTCCGGCCACTTTCAATAGCTGGCTCAACAATTTGAGAGCCAACATAGACGAAGAGGAGTCATACCTCAATTTCGCACCTAAGAGGTATTTGAGAATAGCACGTGAGACCGATTTGACCATGTCCTTGTTTAAAGGTTTGTCTGGCTTTTCAGCTTTATTTGGTGGCGGTTGCTCTTTCACAGGTTTGAATTTTGATTTTGATTTAAGTTTTGTTTTTACTTGCCCAGCATACGGAGACTTCCATACCTTAGATATTTTTTTGGGACCACCACTTTCATTCTGAAAGACAAACATATATTAATAATTAGAAGAAATGCAAAACTCGTAACTTGATTAATATCACACCGAAAGGGTTGAAAAAAAATAGTAATAGGATGGAGAACGAATAATGATAATGAGACAAAAAAAAAATGCGCTATAACCCCAAAAAACCATTATACTACTACAATTAGTGTAAAACAGATAGATGAATTGCTAAGGTTTATTTTTGGATGTGTAACACAGCATAGCGAGTTAACTCATTATTGCAAAAAAAACTTAAGTGACTTAAATTCAAGCGCAAAAACGTCTAAATTAAATATGATAGATTGCTTCACTAATGTGTTGATTACCAGAAAACGAGTCATATTGATATTAGGAAATATAATGTTATTAATCATTAAAAAAGAATTGATGAACACAAGAAAACAGAAAAGTAAAACGAAAACAGACAAACCACCAGAATTTACACAAAACTACACAAAACAAGAACAAATTGAAGGCACTCCGTATAGAATTAATAATAAGATATTAATGATTATAATTTAAAGTCCAAACTGGATCTCAGATTCCTTCTTACAACAGACCTTGCTATGGTGCAAAGACACCGATTGGAGTCCACACAACCCAAGTAAAATCAAAGCCTGGAATTCCATCGAGCACATGCTCTCATCAATCAAGTAAAGTAGATACTCTGTGATCACCAATTTGTATTTTTGGTAAAAAAGGAAGACGATATTCTTAGAATTACAATGTCTGAACAAACGAGTTGTACCAAAAATCCACAGGGAGCCTATTGGTGACAAGTTCAAAGCCCCTTTACCAACCACAGTATTTTGTAGCAAATACTTGGCTGCAGCCTTAAAGTGATTCTTTTCTCTTAGACGATGGGTTTTCAGAAGAGTTTTGCCTGTTTCTCCGTAGAACTTTTGACATGAGTTTTGACATGACTCCGTAGAACTTCACTGACAAGATCGTCAAACAGTGCACCATTCAGATTGTGTAGTCAAATGTCGAAAGAGTCAAATGCTCAGGGAAGTTGCATCGAAGACTTTATTTAAATACGTCCTTGCAAGTTCCATCACAATTTACTTCAACTCACCATTTAACAAGTGCCTAAGTGGCTGATTACACTTAAAGGTAGCCTTATAAATAGAGAGGAGTAAATATCTGTACATATTCCATGTATTGCATATATAATTTTTTTAAAGTTTTTTAGCAATAAAGTTGTTCAATTATACTACTGAAACCTCTATTTTGATGTCCTATGCGTCGGAATTGGCTCTGGAAGATCTTTCTCGTTTCTCTAATAAATTTTATTTTATTACTATTCTTCTTTTATGATTTATTGTTTTTATAAGTTATAAATTATTGTTATTCTTTTTGCCACCTATGACGAAGTTTTTATTTATATTTAAAAAAAACATTAAAAGTAAAATAAAGGAATAAATACAAAAAGAAGGAAGGGGAGAAATTTGGAAGAAAAGAAGGAAGGAAAAAAAGAAGGCAAAAAGTCCTAATACGTTCAATCGAAACCAGCCATTGGTTTACCAGAAGCGTTGCATCCTTAGTGCTGGGGAATTTTTCATTGCCAAAGATGCCAACATGATCAATTTAAAAATACCAACGTACTCCTGCAATTTTTTAGATATAACACTATGGTTATAACCAATATAGTATTTGGTCATAAAATGGCCAATGAGCCCTGTCATATGTTCGATCTCTCAAGAACAAGGCAGAGGATATGGAAGTTTTCCTAAGGAAACATGACATGGACATCATGTGCATGACAGAAACATGGATCCCGTCTCCTACCTTGGCCATGATTGATGGGTATTCCTGTTATATTTCCCCACGCTGCAGTGCATTGGGAGAACCCAAGACGCACGGTGGTGATTTCGGTTTCTACTGCAAAGAAAACGTGCCTCATAGGATTCTGGATGTCGCAGTACCAAAGGACCATGATATCAAAGTTTCGTGGCTGTGGGCACGACCAAAACGCCTACCTCGGCAAGTTTAGTCATTGATATACGTCACGGTGTATTTCCCACCAAGAGGACCATATCGGCGACAACTAGTGGAATACCTCCAACAAAGTTGCGACTTCATCAGAACAAAATATCCATATGCAGGAATATTTTTTTGTGGGGACTTCAACGACCTCAAGCCAAACTGGATCAAAAGCTCTACAGCCCTGCATCAAATAGTTAAAGTGAAAAGATGGGGACAAAACACCCTTGGCTTGATCTTCACTACACTTGGCGATTTCTACTTAGATCCTTCAGCGGAAGCACCACTCTCAACCAGTGACCATGCAACAGTTAAATTACGGCCAAAGTCAACAATGAAACCTACTAAACCAACCCAATTCACCTACTGTCCACTTACAGAAGAAGGTATAATTGGCTACAGAGAATGGCTCAACCGAGTATGCTGGTTCCGCCTTTTCGAAAACAAAGACGCAAACAACATGACTGAACTCCTCTATGAACAAACAATTCGAGAGTACGAACGATTCTTCCCTGAAAAGCGAGTTATAATTAGGGCACAGAATAAACCATGGGTTACTCCGACAATTAAAACAGCAATGGCAGAGCGAGACATACTTTATGAGACAAAGCCACACTCTGACGAATATAAACGGAAGAGAAACATAGTAGTTAGACTACTAAAGCAAGCTAGATGTCTGTATGGACACCAAATTTTTGCTAAGTTGTCAGCTAGTGACCCAAGAAAGTTCCACACAACTGTACAGAAACTAATGGGACAGAAGAAGTCTAAATCCACCCTGAGGGACCAGCAAGGAGAGAATGTAGCCGCAGAAGCAATTAATGCACACTTTTCAAATATTTGCCGCCAACAGCCTCCCCTCAAGACTATGCCACAGAATGGTCCAATCGAAACCATCCCTATTATTACAGTTTCCCAGGCCCAAGAAAACTCGAAAATCTAGACATTAGGAAAGCCTCGTACCCTGGTGAAATTCCTTTAAGGCTGATACATGCATGCTCCCCCCCTATTGGCTATGGTGTATAACCAGTGCCTACTGGAAGGCAATTTCCCAGATAAGTTCAAAAAGGCATATCAACCCAATTCCAAAGAAAAAATCACCAACCTCACCATCCGATCTCAGCCAATTTCAAAGACACCCATCATTTCAAAAGTCTTCGAAGATTTTATTTTACAGTGGCTACTAGCAGAAGTAGAACACAAAATCGATCCTATGCAGTTCGGTTTTCGTCGAGGACACAGACAACTCACTATCTGGTCAGATTACTTCATGATCTAATAGAGCACCTAGAAAATCCTGAGGCCCTTGCTGAAATAATCCTTTCTTATTTCGTTAAAGCTTTCGATCTGTTTGATCATGAGACTGTAATCAATGAAGCCCGGGCCGTGGAAGTCTCGCAGTTTCTCTTATCTACCATTGCAAGTTTCCTTTCTGGTCGTCAACAGTACGTTCAACTCGAAAACAGGGAAACATCCAACTTCCAAGACATCACGTGTGGAGCTGCCCAAGGAAGCAAGTTAGGTCCCATCTTATTTGTTATAGTCATCAACCTACTGATGAGGCAATACAAACACAGGTATAAATTTGCAGATGATCTTTCGCGAAGCCTGCTGCACTTCCTGTCACTAACACCCAATCAGCTCATACCCCTTGTTGCAGAGCTTCAACATCAAGCTGATCAAGTGAAGCTCCAGACAAGCCTCAAGAAAAGCTGTGTAATGCATGTTAGCTTCCTGAAGAAGAAAAAGAGCATTGATGAATCTGTACCTCTCCAAACAAAGAAAACAGTAAAAGTACTTGGTATCACATTAAGTGATGATCTCTCGTTTGGAGATCACATCAGCCAGATTACAGCAAAGGCAGCTGGTTTTCGAAAATCTTTTGCAAATCTAAGAAGGTTTGGAATGACAGAGCAACTCCTTCTTTCGTGCTATAAAACCTATGTAATGCCGTAATGATGTACGGCTGTCCTGTCTGGCACCCATCGCTTACAGAGAAGCACAGAAACGAACTGGAAACAATTCAGAAGAGAGCCTGCAAAATAATTCTTGGGCCGAATTATAAAAACTATGAACAAAGCCTCGGCCAACTCAAGCTCCCAACCCTGGAGGAACGGAGGCATGAAATGCTGATGAAGTTTAGAGCTGACATCCTGAAGTCCTCAACATACCGAGATATCCTTTCTCCGTTTACTTCAGAGACCCACGCACACAAAACAAGGTTGGCAACTCTGAAAGAGAAAAAAAAAACTGTTTGAGTGCCCGCCTACACACTCGACAATAAGATATCTAAAATCCTTTGTGCCCTACTACGTCAGATGTTACAACAATAGTTGTCCTGAAGTAGAGGTGATGGTTCATCATTTGTGTTTTTCTTGGTGTTGTGTCTTTTTGTGCTTTTCTTTTTTTGTGTGTTTAAATTGACGATACCCATGTTATTGCAGTGTGATAAAGGGAACGAATAAAGATTATTGTTGTTATGGTACTCACTTGATGGTAAGACAACCAACAAGATTGATTATATTATTGTCAACTGAAAATTGGCAGGATCGATACAAGATAATACGGTATACAGGAGTGCTGCTATTGATGTTAAAAGTATTAACTTAAAAAGCCTTTTCCACAAAATTATTTTTATTAAAAGTAAAGAACTTCATTAAACCAAAAATGAGCAGAAATAAATTCAAATAATCTTCCAAGGGCAAAACTACCACAAATCACCATCAATAAATAAATGAAACCAAAAAGAACAGAAATTACAATAAATAACCGAGTCAAACTAAAGACAAGCAGAGATTAACATGTGTAGGGCTGACAGCCCAATGTCTTCTGAAGATCATAACATAATTTGCATTTTACTGAAACAAAATACATTTTAAATGTCTTTACTTTTTTAACTTTAACAAATCAAAAGTTATTAAAACTTTAAGGAATAAAGTATATTAAGGAATAAAGTATATTAAGGAATAAAGTAGATTAAGGAATAAAGTATAAGGAACAAAGCAAAATATCATATATGCCAATACACATTCAGTTGTTTTATTCAGTAAAATGCAAATTATGTTATGGTCAAAATCCCTAGACAAAATTCTTCTTGATGAAGAGAACCACATAGAGAAACTTAAGAATTGGACAACAGAGCTAGGAAGTAGATTCTCTTGAAAATGATGTCAAAATTAGAAAGGCACAACTTTACTTCATATTACAAACATGCAAGATGATGAGGAGTTAAATGATGATTTCGAGGAGTTAAAATAAACAGTATAATTGTTCTGCAAACACAAGAGAAGAATGGTGACGAAACACCTGGTACACATTTTCCAATAGAACAAAAAAAAAACCTGAATCATTAAAGAAGTCATTCAAGATTGCGGAGCCCTCCTTGAACCATTGAGAGTGAAAATGACGAATAGAGTAAAAACAGGAAATTCCTTCTTGGTTAGGTTCGATCCTCTGTTCAAAACAATACAATGAAAATGGCTTTCATTTGTGTTATAAACATACAAGATGGTGTGATGCACCTTGATTTTGAGAGGCTTAAACGATGGGACAATAAACAAAACTGTATTACTAGATATGAAAGCTTTTCCCCATTTACTAGGATGTAACAAAGTTTGAAAAAAACAAAAATCGACTGTCCAATCCCAAAAGAGTGTATCTGCAGTTTCAAAATTTTACATGAGAGCCTCCACAGTTTTCCGTGACGACCGAAATTACCAGGCTTTGAAAAGTGTCAGTGAATAGTAATTTCCTATCAGTTTTTCATGCTGATTTTCATAGAGCTGTTTATTTTGCCAAACCTTGGCCAAATTCTCAAGAAAATGACTTTTCTGTGTCTCTCAAAAGATTGTTTCTGTATCCTTTCTCTATTTTGATTTAACAATGGTTTCTTACGTAACTTTGGGCGCTGACTCAATTGATATCATAGCTGCAGCATCCATTGCAACCTAGTAAACAATGAACTCTAGCTCATAGTAACAACAAATCTAAAAAAAAAACGCCTTGAATAAAAAAAATGTCAAGTGAGGATAACTGAGGGAAGCTGATTCAAGAATGATGACTGTTATTTCAATTTATTTAACAGTAACAGTTTATTACTGACACAAACTAATGGGAATTTAGAAAAACAGCTTGCAACCCCGCAAAAACGGTGTCAGATTGAAATAAAAAATGCACAATTGGAATCTCTCTGTCCGAAATTCTATTTAGGAGAGTTACGGTCCCCATCTTGAGCAAAAACGAAAATCACTTTTTCGAATGGGATACAGTGATGTGTCTTCTTTTTTTATCCTCTTTTTTTTGTGTTCCCGCTAGTGGGAACACTGAAACGTCATGGAACGATATTTAAGGGCTCATTTGAAAGGAAATTGCCATATTTATTACCTTCTGCAAGATAATAAGACAATAGATCAGGGACAATATTAAAATAAAATGCAAAATTTGACAAAGACTAAAACGAAGAATATCTCAGCCAGTGATAAAAAGAGAATATAATGCAAATATATCGCTCAATACCTCTACTCAACTTTCCTCAGCACAGAACTACTAAAAAAAATACAGATAAAAATCCACCTGACAATATAAAATGACAGATATTAAACACAAACAGTAAGATAAAAACGGGCCTTTCTAAGCAGCGGTGAAAGGGCAACCAATCAAAGATCGCTATTGCATTGACTATTCAGATTTTAATGGGGAATTCATTTTATGCAAGTCTTTGTTTTAACGCTAATTGCTTACCTGGGGTAGTTTTATCGGGGATCCAATTAGGCTGTGAAAGATAATTTTGTGAAAAAAAAGATCAGAATTGATAGGTTCATTATAAATGGGGCTTTAGTAAGTTCTTGCAGTACCTCTGTTAAGGGTGATTTTTTGACGTATATGCTTCCTGGTTAACTATCTCCCCCAACTTGCATGAGACGTTTAGTGGGGTCAATATTGGAGGCGCTACCAGAAGAAATCAAGCTGTCTGGATTATCGTCAAGGACAATCTCATGCCAAGTAGAATTAGATGGAACAGTGTAAAAACAATACCACAATAAAACAAACTCCACCGTTTTGGTAAAGAAAAATGAAGCAAATCTTACTTGAGGGACAGAGAGCTTCACAGTAAACATAGATGGCATCATGGACGGTAAGGACAGTTTGCTCATTAAATTTTTCAGCTTTGAATAGCCACGACCCCTTTTAATCTTCTTGCACGGCTCCTGCACTGTCCTGTTCAATGGGTTTGTACCAAAGAAGCTCCAGCGACCCAGACTTTCAACTAAAATAGAAAGTATTACGAGATTGTATAATGTGATAGAAAAATAAGCAATAAATAACAGGAGAGTATAAAATAAAACGAATCTAATAGAAAAAAAAGATTAAATGTAAGTAAAAACAGAGAAAAACAGTCGACAAAAGATACCTTACCTTCTGTGCCTCCCTCCGTGGTTCCATAACCGGCATCTAATATCGCGATTCGGCCTCCCTGATCATAGGCAGCGCTAGCGCGCTGCCTAACTAAAGAACGATGTGGGAACAATGTGTTTTTTCTCCACCCGGGCACTTCGTATCGAAGGAGTTGTTGTAGAAACTTCGAAAAGGGCTCATTCGATTAGAAATTGGAGTGGCTAGTGCCCTTTTTAATAATCGAAAGTGATGGAGGGCAACTCGCCCATCATCCCCCAAACACATCCAATCAAAATTTTGAGATAACCATTTTGTTCAGCGTAGTTGATTTCCAGATAGAAAATATGTTTTTTAGGAGGACACTCCCCCACAACCCTCAGGGCAAGGGATTTAAGTTATGCCCTGGGGGCATATAAGGTTTTTATAGAAGGCGTTGTCGTAGAAACTTCAAAACAGGCTCATTCGAATGGAAATTGGAGTGGCTAGCGCCCTTTTTAATAGTCGAAAGTGACTGGAGGGCAACTAGCCCCCCCCCC
>JAQQPU010006491.1:0-24884 GCA_029168905.1 Artemia sp. Kazakhstan ARC1039 | reverse complement strand
ATATATAGATAGTATGGAGGTGCCGCCCATAATCATAGGGCTACTAGTAAACACAATGCACCGATATTACAAGGCGATAAATTTCCCTTTTCAGTAGCTTATAAAACAATTGCTTTGTGAGCTCATAAGAGCCCAACAGCGAAAACGAATTGTTGGAGAAGGCAGTGGGACAATTTAATTTTTTCTTTTTTTCCTTGGGGTGGGAATTGATTCTTTTCTCGAAAGTGGCTTGAGTTAATACAATACCCGTCCTGCTACTTGTTTTCTAAGCGGTGATTTTTTTCACTCTTTTCGTACACTTTTATGTTCAATCGATTATTTTTTTTTAATGATTATACCTGTTTGCATTTAATAGTAAACTTGGTGTCTTCTCTTTTATAAAAAAAAATCCAAGTCATTTTGGTCCAAACAAACCTAGATCTATTATAGATTTATAATCATTGGAGTTGTTTTAAGTACTGTAATTGGTTTTCATATCTAAGAAGAAGGGAACTAATATAAGAAAATATGTTTTCAGCATCTAACATCAACAAGGTATTCTAAAGTGAGAATGGATGGTGTAATTGAGAAAATACTGTATGCTGAAGTTTCATGCTTAAGTTTGAAGTATTTGTTTTGTTCTTTTCTTTTTTAATTAATACCATTTTAAGCCATCACGAAAAAGATGTGGCACAATAACGCTCATGGAGCAGGACGAACATATTTTTTTCAATTAATATTTAAAAATAAATTATAAACGGAAAATAAAATGAAAATAAAATATAATATAAAAACCATAATGTAAGCAAATATTATTTCTTATTATTTGTGTAAACGAAATATACACAAATAATAAAAAAAAAATAAAATATAATCTCATGCATTTATTTACAAAGAAGTTGTCGGGATTGCCCCGAAGAAAGAGGTGAGCCAGAGTGCAACTCGGCTGTCCTCTGACAAAACCTAGTATTTACAAAAAATTTGAATTTTTTTTAAGAGTGGATCCCGCCTAATTAGACCACGAGAAATCCAATGGTGCAAACGAAATTATTCTCCGATGCTTTTTTCGTTGATATTCCGAAATATCAAATGATTATTCTCCGATGCTTTTGTTCCTAGTATCCACACAGGAGTTCACCATTGTTTTCGTGTCATACCTAGTATGTATATACTAAAAATCGACATTTACGCCAAAATCCAGTAACTGACAAATTACACTTGATCAGCAAAAACAATCAGCAGCACCATACAATGAGCATCATCACTTCATTGTTTAAATAAAAACGGTAAAAATGCATAGAGCAAAACAAACGTTTTTGCGTTTTTCTCGGGACTTACTCAGATGTAGATACTAGGTTTTGTCGGAGGACAGTCGAACTATTGCAGGAGCCCCGTCACCAAACCCTGTTTGTGCCGGATTTCAATGCGTGGTTCAGACTCTCAAGACACATATTTTCTTCAAACTGCTTCAAGTTCAATTTGGGTTGGTACCATGAATCGTACGCCCGGTTATTTCAGTCAAGTGAAATCCAAATCATTCTAGCGTATCAAACATAAACATTATAAAATTCATCTTTAGAAAAAGATAAGAATTGGCTTTTGAACTGATTTGGAGAAGTTCTCAAAATTTAAATGCTTTAAACTTAGTATAGTTTCTCTGCAAGAGGCTGTAAAGTTTCTAATTTCGAAAAAATTATGATCTTAAATTCTATTTTATTTAAACATCTAAAACCCCTTTTATTTTCAAGCTGGTTCCAAGTACATTAGGGTTATTATGATTGATTTCAATTAAAGTACCATATTGAAATTTTATCATGAACTACAAGCAGAAAGGTGCAAATACTGTGCAAAGTTGTTACACAAACACTCTTTTTGGTACCTTCTTAGTAGACAAAAAGAGCCAAACTTGCCCAAATTGGCACATTTGACTTAATGGAAGTTAAATTCATAATATTCATCAACAAGATGTTTTCAAGGCCATACAAGTACATAATTGCCACAAAAATAAAACCCTTACCAATAAAACTTACCCCCAATGGTGCACAAGTAATTGCGCGGCAACGTATTTTCGACAGAATTAGAGTAGGCAAATCTATCTACTTTGCATATTGTTATTAAACGATTCGTGGAAGCAGCTGTAAGTTAATACCCAGTAAAGGCTAACTATTTCTCAAGCTCTAGTATATCCATCATTTCTGACATTTTAAAATTTTGCTTAGATCAATAAACATTAAAACCCTGGCAATATGAACGAAAATGGTGTTCAACTTGCATTTTTTCCTTTTCTTTGCCAGGCCTTTTATTGATGTCATCAATGATTCCAATTCATGAGTGTAATTCATTTTCAGTTTTTACGGTTGCAATGGTA
This sequence comes from Artemia sp. Kazakhstan ARC1039, assembly GCA_029168905.1. NCBI lineage: Eukaryota > Metazoa > Arthropoda > Branchiopoda > Anostraca > Artemiidae > Artemia > Artemia sp. Kazakhstan ARC1039. The sequence continues at coordinate 22,537 of JAQQPU010006491.1, read as the reverse complement.
ATCTGCGGTAATCTTAGGCAGCAGCTTAACAAACCACACAAGTGAGACAATAAATTACTAGGCTACCTTTCTACTTTCTAGCTTTCTACTTTTCAGCCGTGCATTTCAACAGCAGTTACTTTTTTTTGCCGTTATTGACTCACATTTTTGCCAAGCACATATCATCTCAACATTTCCACCCAGAATAACCGATTTTTCTCAACTGTTTACCGAGAAAAAGTTGATATCCTAAGGAATTATATTTCTTGCTGTTATTTAAAAAATGCTCCTCTGATTTCGTGTTCCTCTGAATAGCTGAACACGTCACGAATCCTTCCTTAAACTCGGTTTTAGAAAATTTAAAGATTCTTAATCAAAGAACAAAAATTTACTAGTCCGATAAGCAATATTTCACCAATTATATTACCAGTCTATAACCAATTGTAACTGCATACTCCTTAAGTATACCCAGATATAGTTTTATAAAGCCTCACCTGAAATTTTTCACTTTTTTCCATAGCGAAGATCATTTTCGGTATTAACATTTGTTTTTTTTATAATGAAATAAAAAACATATTCTTGCTAATATTTCAATAAATAGAGATACAGGTAATTTAAACAGTGACCCAATATATACCATTCTACTTAAAAGTGAAGCAATAGCTAATAAAAGTAATGAAGGTTTACAAAACACCAGAGGACTAGATTAAACAAAAGACCTGCACGTAATAAATAATTCCATATTCATTTTATTTTATCCAGTCGCTTTAGGGTTCTCATTGAAGCAACTGTATTTAGCTTCTGTGGCGCGCTCAGTCAGAGTAGCAATAATTGAAGTTACAGATTTTGTTTTTTTCTTGGTTTTGGATTTTATTTGATTTTAACTTATTTTTCTTTTTATCATTGTTTTTTTTAGCGTTTTTTCCTTAGTCTTGTTTCATACAGGTGAAATAACCGCGTCGCTTTAGTTTTGTCTTTTTCTTCTACTGGCCCTAATCCCCTTTGTTTTCTTCGTCGCGAGAGTTCTCTCTCTCTTTGTGTTTTTCGTTACGAAATAGATGAGCATACTAGAGACCACAACTTTTCTCCTTTTCAAGAAAGTGATAAATTCTGTGTTTGGATATTTTGGAAAAATTGCCCCCCCCCAAAAAAAAAAGTTACAGAAACTTAAGTAACTAAAGTGGCCTTCATATCATCACTTCAAAGAAGCTTAGTTAAGGCTCAAATACTTTAGAACTCTTTTTTCTTTTTGTACAATAGAAGCTATTTTCCTTCTTTCGTTTGTTTGACACAGGAGCGTACCCAAAAATTTTGGCCGGGAAGAGAAGGGTGGCTAAAATACCAAAATTTTCTTTGGAAAGGGGTGAAGGGTTTCATTGGCTTCAGTTTAATTTAACTAAACGCACATTTTACTATAGCAAATTTTCTCATTTTTTTTTTGTAAAAAAAGTTGTGAGTTTCAAAAAAAAAAGGTATTAAATTTCTTTGCAAAAAACCTTCTAGCCCGCGCCCTTCTGGGTGAACTCCTAGTTCCAAAATATATCTTCTTTTTTGTTGGGGTGTTTTCCAATTGCATTTTGATTCCTTTCTCCTATGACCTATCTGAATAAAAGTATTAATTAAAATATATAGTTTACAATCGCTTGTTTTCCTGGATTATTGTTCTTTAAAGAGTGAAATAAAAATTAAAAACCTTTCTTGAGGAATCAGCTGCGTCTGAATCTTGTTTGAAAAATATCTTTTCATGCATTTTCGCACAAACTGACCAAACCACACCTCCTTTCCAGCTGAATGAACTATCAGCGCTCCACAGTAGATCTGTAGATAAGGTGGACTATTTACAACAATCACATCCATAAGAGACTCTAGCAGATCTTCAGGTAACGCAGATGGCACTTTCGTCTGCTGAAAAATTTGTCAAAATATCTGTTTGATAAAATGAAAAATAAATACTTTAAACTTTATTTGATCGCAACTTAGTAAAACGAGACCCAGAGTTCGAACCCAGCAATGCAGGGCCCAAACAAGGACTTCATGAGTCAAGAAGCGTCGTTAATCCAATACATACTATAATCGAGAATGTGCAACAGTAATGAACATAAATGCTTTATTATGGTAATTTTTTAGTTTTAATACTCCTCCCCTTCGTATGAAAAATCAATTTACTGTGGATTTTTTACATGAAAGAACACCTGGTCAAAACCTTTTGACACAATTCAACCCGATTTAGCATATTCGCATAAGAAAATGCAATATTTTGGAAAAATTGGGCCCCCCCCGCGGGAGAAAGCTGCAGAGACTAAAACTTTCAAAGCATATAACCAGAATTTACAACAGTTATTAGTTAAATTAATTAATTCATTAATTAATTTGTCTCTTTCTCTTTGAAAATGACTTGCTCAATAAATTTAAGCTTCCGCCTGTTTGATCACGATTATTACGAAGATACAGCAAAGTAGCTATGAGTATGCCACTGAAGGCACTCAACACGCTACTGATTTATAAAGGATATACACCTAACTTCTCACTATACAGAAATAATATATACCGTAGTAACAACAGACGTTGCTGATAACATTAGGTCACGTACTTTTTGTCAGCAACCCTAAAGAGAGGCTTTAGCATCTTCAGACTATAGCCTATTTTTTGGAGAAATTTCTGAAGGTTAACACAGAATCATGATATTTCATAAAAATTGGATTTAAAATGCACTACACTTTTCTGTGCTCTTTTACAGTAAGCCCTTTTCAATGGGACTCAAGATGGAGAAAACAAGCAATAGCCCTTTTTTTGCCCCGATGAAGGTAATCCTTCAGACCGCCAAGATCACTCTGTTTGTCTGTTGCCAAAACTCCGACAGCCCTATTGACCTCAGCATCTGAAATTTGACATGGAAAAACCTTCGCATACTCTAGATAAGCTGGGAAACCATTCACAAGGAAAGAAGCTCAGCATGCCACTAGCAAAATTAAAAAGACTCGCGGATTTTCCCTCCCTTGTCAAGCACTCTTTCGGTATCCTAGTTTTTTTTCCATAAACAAAATAGATAAATCTCAAACTTTTTTTTCTTTTTTAGTACAGATAAAAAAGAATATAGCCGTCACACACATAAACCCATTAACCAAGCACTTTTCCAAGACCTTTAAATTTGGCATCTTTTTTGTTGTTTGTTCCGTCTTCTAGATAATATTGCCCCAACTGTGCGATGAGGAGACAAACCAGTTGCAGTAATTCAAAAGACGTTACGTGGCATGTTTCAGACTATTTAAATCTAAAGCAAATCCACTTAAACTAAGCAACATATAATGATTGGTTTAATTCAGTTTCACGAATTTTCAAACAACACTTTTTTCTATCCTTTGTTTCAATTTGGTGCATTAATTAGACATTTACGGCCTTCATAAAGGTCTATTGTTGCAAAAATAAGATTTAAGCCATTTAAGACTGTATAAAACCTTCAATTAGCAAATTCTGATCAGCAAAATGCTTATTTTTTAATAATTGTAAAAAAAAGAAGCTCATTTTTCTTTTCCTTTTTTAGACGTACTACATGCCGCCTTTTGAAATAATTCCGCCAAAACGGCCGGAAATAACAACACGATAGGTGTTTCAAAATAGGATGAAAAAACCAAGTCATTTGACAAATGCCTATATTTTTTTTTTTTTTTTTAAATCTGGACACGATGGGTGACGAAAAGGTGGCTTGAAATATAAACATAACTTTTGATTAATTTAAAACTAAAAAAAAAAAACATTTGAATTAAGAACAAAAAGTTCTGATGTAAGTTACGTTAGAATAGGCAAGACCTAAGTTGAACAGTATTCCAAATGATGTCACTTCACCTAGTTTAGCAATTGTGCAAAATTTTGACACATATTGGGTCTGTAATATTCGTTAAATTCTAAATCGATTCGTGAAGTAAATTCGTGTATATTTCCTTAATTTTGGCGAGTTGAAGAGGGAACAAATTCATTTTCTACTAAAATAGCCTTAAATATAAATTTGACAAATTGCTCATTTCCAAGCGCTTTAGATAATTCGACATCTATCATTACAATCTTGCCAAATGCCATATCAAACTTATTTTTTGGCTTTCCTGTAAAACTGGGATACTTGTATTTGTCCCACTATCGTACGAATATGACAATATTATTTTGAAGTAGAGGTAGCGTCATTATTTATTCAAGGAATTAGTTGATATGGAGTAGTAATCATTGACAATGTGACATTGGCCGATGAGTGACATTACTTATCGAGGCAGCTCACAACAAGTCTTCTAGTTACACGGTTTGTCAGAGTTAGATTATTGACATATTAAAAGGTTGTGAATAAGGTGTCTCACGAGAGTGATAAGGCAAGAACACTGGAAATATAGGTTATTTAAATATTAGGAGACAGAGACTATTTGACAAATATCAATTATTTGCAAATAGTTGACGCACAAATAATGAATATGATCTATTATTTTAAACTCTTTATTCAGGTGTTTCTAAAATATTATTTTATTAGAATTGGTATTAGAATAGGATAGAACTTTAAAGAACAACACAGAGATATTTATTGACGCTAACATGAGAGACAGGAGAAGCTGCCCGATTCGCTTAAAATTGCAACACACCTAAGAAAACAGTATGAATCGGTATGAAAGCGAATAAAACACATTAATTACTTAGCATAACATACATACTTGTACACGCTTATATAATATAAGAAGAACATAATAAATGATACTGTTATTATGAACACACTAACAAAAAAACTTACATTTTTTCCAGGAGCCACTAAACTAACCATCAAACTTAGAGTCAGTTCAGCAACTAAGGCTAACTTTGGGAAAGGAGCAGATTTCCAAGTCTCAAGATCAGTCATTTCATCCGAGGATTCCCGGTTACTAGATACTTTTTCTAATTCATTTTGAAATCGCTTCATCACTCCTGACATTGTTGCCATATGCACTCTCATCTTCAAACATTCCTTCAGCAAAAAAAAAGAAGAAAAGAGTCTATTTTTATTATGAAATAGCAGACAATACAAAAATGAGGTTTCAGCTTTTGAGAAAGCAACAGGCGATAATTCCTTACAAACATATACTTGTTATCTTTCATAAACCCAAAAAAAAAAAATATAAAAAAAAGTTTTTTAAAGAAAAGTAAAGAGCCATATCATACCTAAGATGAGCAGAAACCAAGTCATGTATTAATTCAAAATAAAATGAACCAAGTTATATCAATGAATAAAGAAACCCAAGACTAAATCTTCAGTTGTCTTTCTATCAATAGTAGCACAAAAAAAAGAAAAATAACTACCAGCACTTTAGAAATAAGATTGGTAAATCCACCCTCCCTCCACATCTCTGTAAATGACTTAATTGTCACTTCCATTTTAGTAAAACAAAATGTGTGTTTTGAACACTGTTATTCTTATTTTTCAAAACATCGACAAAAAAAGCACCCCTAATTGTAAAGATTACCTGGAAAGGACTAATGAGAGTAGACAGATTGTTTGATAAAAATGCTTAATTATATGTTGTTTTCAATATTTTGTTTGTGCAAATGACGCTTAGGTCTTTCAGAGATTTAGGGGGCAGTAATTCCTGCTTGTGGTAATTTCTGTTCGTTTCGGTTATACCCTTTTTTATTTACCTTACTGCTTCATCCGTGATTTAAAATTCCACTGGGGCAAAGAGTGCCAATAATTATCGTCGGATGGGAAACACACATTTTTTCGGCACTCACATCACTTCACTATAAACACAAAATATGAAGTCTTCTTTCCTCATCCAAAAATGAGACTCCATAAGTTTAATCTTGATCTCCACCTGTCATTCCCGCGATATTGCAAATATGCCATTTTGATAACCAAGACGCAAGGATTTGCCTCTGCCCCTCTCTCCGTCAAAACTCTAGGTACACTTGGGCCCCGATCACCCCCAGAAAACTTAAACTCAAACCCCTTAGTTGTTCTTGAAATACAGCAGATACACTATTTACATTACCTCAGTCCATATGGCTTCTTTTGCCCTACATCACTACTATATCAGTGCCAAGATTTTAAATAACCTGAAGACCAAATCTTTAGACTTTCCCCAACTCTTTCCTTTTGCCCCTTCCTACAGGTCTAGATGCAAAGTTTACTTGCCTCCAGCTTATACTCCCTGAAAGTTTCAACTTAATCCCCAAAGCCATTACAAAAATACTGGACATACGCAATTTTCATCACCTGTCAACACATATACAGCAATATGGGTTGTTTTACCTCGCTACTTAACCCTGAATAAGGTTATAAATTGCACAGTTAAAAATTACTTTTTGTGCAAAGATGTTTAGATACATCGGAGATAAAACTTTTTAGCCCCTTCCCCCAGGTCAAAACTTGACGTCCACTTGCCCCCCACCCCTACGGATCCCTGAAAGGCTCAACTAGATACCCTAAGCTATTTCTTAGATGTTGCAGATGGACTATTTTGATAGGCTCGTATTATACAGTGTCTTTTGATTTACTTTGATTTACTTAGACTTGAATATTTTTTGATTCTTATAGGGGCTTAGACTGCAAAAGGTTTAGATGGTTTGTAAGACATATCATTTTTACCGTTCTCCCCTCCCCTTACCCCAACAAAATTTCAAGCCTCTGGGCCCCCACGCACACGATCTGGAAGTTTGAATCCCTCAAAGTCGTTCCCAAGATATTACAGATATGATATTTCGATATCTTGGATACATATAATGTCTTTAGATCTATCACTATACACTCTCCCGGGTCAGAATTTACGCGTAATTGACCCCCCCCCCCCCGCCAACACCACTTGAAAGTTTCAACTTGATCTCCCAAACCGTTTTTAAGATATTGCAAATGCCTTATTTCGTAAACCTGGGTAACTTTAGCACTTTTCGGTCATCTGCAATGCAGCCTTTGATGATGAGAAAATACTGTAGCCCAAAAAAACACCCTTATACACAATACACAAGAAGAAAAAAGAAACTGGGTGCTCACCTGATAGTATTTAAGAACCTTTTCATCTAAGTCGGATCGTTTCTTATCATCACCAGAGGATCGTAAGAAGGCAGTCACATGATCAAATGGAGAAAATACCGGAGAGTTGTAAGAAGATAACAAGCTCTTCAAATACTCACTCTGGATCTTGTAATTACATCGTATCTGCTCATATAAACTTGACAAACTAGTCAACTCACGCTACAATATAGGAATAAAATTATTGAAAATATGCTCAAAGAAGTTTTTTAGACGAGGAGTACCTTTTCAGGCACTTGCACTAGTCATTCTTTCAGGACACTAAGTATTTTTTTGGCAATCCCTAGTAATCACCAGTAAACTATTACTACTACTACTACTAACAATTCACCGCAGCACCCAGCCGCCTGAGGCCAACACAGCTACGCACGCTCCTCCTCCACCCCAATCTATTCAAAGCCTCCCTTTTTACACCCGCCCACGAGTTCCCATTTCCTTTAAATCTTTCTTTATGACGTCCTCCCACCCCAGACGGGGACGACCTGTCCGTTTAGCCCTAGACGGTTGGCCAAAAAGAACAATCTTTGGCAATCTGTCATCCTTCATCCGCACAACGTGCCCTAGCCACCTCAACCTTTCTTTCATTATAGCCCTAGAGAGCGGTATTGAACCACATTTTTCGTATAGCCTATTGTTTGTATTACTAATATAATTGTATATATACTTAATAATATAATATAATTGTATTACTTTGAACAACCAATCTTGACAAAGCACTTTCTTTTTTTTAGTCAAAACTTCCTTTTTTTTTTATTGAGAGGTTAACAATTAAATAGAAGTAATTTCAGAGTGTTCTAAAAATAATCAGCAATATCCAAAAAATCTCCAGTAATTTTTTTCAGGATGCCCTTTCCATGGTGGAACTAAACTACAAAAAGATTAACAAAAATACATTCCAATACCTCTAAAATCCCTCTATCTGCACTAAATCGCTTCCTCCCAAATAAAACTCCTCAAAACTCCCAAATCTACTAACCTCATGAAGGTTTATGCAGCTTGCGAAACACGATGCTTTGGAACACGTCTCTAACTGTAAGTTCCACCAAAAAGATGAGATAGTTATATCACGGAATTCATTAGTTTCAAAAATATCTATTCAACAAGCAACAACGATATCACTCAGACTTTTTCTTAGACAATGATCTAAACTTGATCAAAAAATATAAATAATTTCCTACTATCGCATGTTTCTGAAACCTTTTTTTTAACCTAACAAACAGAAGAAAGTGACAACCTTATAGTTCTACATTCTCCAGCTATTAGTTCTTCAGGAATTTACATTATTTTGCAAATTTACATTATAGTGATCTTTACAGTTTTAAGAAGAAGAATCTTCTTCTTGAAAACACTTTTATCCATAAATGCACTAAAATATAAAATAAGTTTTTTTTCCTGACACACAGAAAATTCAACATTTGTAAGACTGAAATCAAAACACTTATCGTTTGAAAGTTTCAGGTTTTCCACAAAGCAGGAAAAAAAAAAGTTTTCGGTACCTTTTCAGACAAAAACATGTTTTTTTTAAATACTTTTATTTTAATCGTTGGTGAATCTTGCATATAATTTTCACCTTTCACCCTTCATACTAAAGATTCTTGCTTGCAAAAGTTCATGCCAAATGAAGAAGAAAAGAAGAACCTCCTCTTCTTTTCTACCTCTCCTCCAATACAACCAATTGCTATACAATTTACCTGCATATATTTCATTTTACACGGTGACCTACATAGATGGAGTTACATTAAAACGTTTCAAAGCGAAAATATTCGGATAGGGCTCCTAATTCTTAGAGGCTTTCAAACGCGTCAGACCAGCTCCTACGCTCTGTAACGATTCTTTAATAAATACAGCATACAAATAGGGTAAAGATCCTCCACGGCCATTGCTAGCGCATAGGGCGTCGTACCGACATTTAGAGTTTAGAGAGCCTGTGGCCCACCCTTGCCGCAGCGGGGATCCATCTATGGGCCCCATATTGCCAAGGAGAGCATGAGTCCACTGTGCTGCCACAGAATATCAATAAAGCGTTTTAATTTATCAATATCCTACTGAAATTTTTACGAACATCTTATTTGGCAAGTATTGTTTTTTAAAAGCGAAAAGAGAGGAAACTCCTCTGCCTTACTGACACTGACTGACATTTTACTGGCTGACAAGAGTGGAATTAGAAACCACTAACAGTAATGACCCATGATCATTGACCAATGACGTTGCCCACCAGAGTTAACAAGTTAAAAATACATTGAAGCCGAGTATAGTCTAGATTTATTATATGTGTACTAGCTTATGTGTCTAAATTTGTTGGCATACTGGACGATTTTCTCTAGATTTATTATGTTTTAGATTCTCAATATGCCATTTTTTCGAAGTAAGCAGATAATAATAAGTAACGTTTTAGTTAAGTAAAGATTACAATTAGGGCCCGACTGATATATCTGCCGGCTGATATTATCGGGCCGATATGTGGATAAGTGTCATTATCCGATATCGGGGAAAAAACATCGACCGATTTTTTTTTTTTTATTATGCGCAACATATCCATAAGATAGTGCCATATTACCTCAGGTAATTTTTTCTTGTCCAGTCCTTGGGGGGGGGGGGCCACCAGCTAAGCCTGACCAAGGTGGAAAGAGCAGCAGAATTCAGTCAAATGAAGTCCAGTTTTATTTGTTGGCAATACTTGCCAATACGCACCTGGTGCAGTAATGTTCGAATTGTACGGTGAGTTCAAGAACATACAAGTTCTACCAAAACAACTTAAAAGAATACAATAAGCCATGCATTTCTGTTTAATGAATGTTCTCTTGCGTGGGTAAAAGATCCAAGATTCAACTGGTTAAAACCATGATATCCTGTCAAGGGCGCAGGTAAGGGGAAGGGGATGTCGTGAGGTGGAGAGGGGTCGGTGCTGCGTGCCGAAACCTTGGAAAATTTGCAAATTTACCTTGGAAATTTAGCTTATGTGTCCAAATTTGTTGGCATACTAGACGATTTTGTCGATACATTTTTTAAATCGCTCCTCCAAACCTAAAACCCTAGCTGCACCCTATATCCAGTGTGCCTAGCATGGATTCGTTAGTAAAAGACCATATCATATGAATGTAAAGTTTTCACATTACTATGAGAATAATTAAAATACAAATTCAATGAATTATTGAGGCTGTTCATTGGTGTGTAATAGATCAGGGAGAAGCACGTGAACATAAATATGGGCAGAGGTTTCGACCGATAAGGTTTTTTCCGGAGGGGAATTAATCGGCAAATTATATCGGTACGATACCAATACATCGATTTCGGTATCGAACCGCAAAAAATCCATATCGGTCGGGCCCTAATGACAATTGCAGTTGTCAATAACTACCAAGTGTGTGCCTTCTTGATGGTGCACCATTGGTTTTCTCGAATGAATGGTTTTCTCTTCTATTTTATGTCCCTGGAACTGGAATACAGGTTACCAAAATTAAAAATTTCAACTACCGTACATCAAAAGGTTGTTCTTTATTTTAATTCCCTTCTTTTTCTTCGATAAATAATTACTTGTATCATGTGTTTTAATTCATTGGGAGTAAAGTCAATGATTATCCAGGCCAAAAAGATTAGCTACTTTGACAATATCCTGGCAAGACAAAAATTATTTAGTGATCTAAAATTCTAACAAGTCATTACTAATTTAACGTGTTATATATCAGCCAAAACAAGTAGTGTTGCCCCGAGAATAGTCTAATCAATGTCACCTGATGTAATCAAATCGAGGTGGGGAAAACAAAGTAAAATAGTCTAATCAAATCTAAAGTAAAACAAAGCCAAATACGACTGACAAAAATCAAAGCAAGGTATATTACCTGTTCTTGAGAGGAGCATCCATAATTTCATAAATAATGAGCTTTACCATATATCACTGTTAAGTGCATGTTTCATGAGTTAGGCCAACCCCCCTCAATTTGTTAGTGGACCTGGTCTTACACAGTGTTTAGAGAGAAAATTCAACCCTATCCTCTTTTAAAGTGGGTATGCATCCTAAATGTGTAGGTAAAATTGCTCTTTTTAATATTTAACTTGCACATGTTAGCTAAGTAGCCTTTAATCCATCGACTGACATCTGAGATGAAATATATCCATAAACGACTAATACTGACAACGTTTAAAGGAGCAGTATCTACTAAACAGCAATTTTCGCAATCAAAAACGTGGAGGGATTCACATTAAAATTTTGAGCTATGTAAGGGGATCAACTTCGTCGAGAGAGACTTTGTTTCTGTCAATTTTATGTACCCAACAGAATAACCAAATTCGTCGAATATTACCTAGTTGAGCATGTCCTGTAGCAAAGATTAGTCGCAACATTATTTGTCATTTTTTGTTACTAAAGCAAAAGTTGACTAATTTATAAGTGTTGGGATTTAAAATTGTGTCAATATAGTGGACATTAGATTCTGTAGCATTGAACAGCCCCATTCCTTTTCTTTACCTTGCTATTTGAGTTGGATTATAGCCCAAAGTGGTTGCTTTTTGGGTTGATTCATGCTAATCAGTGCAATTATCCACAATGAGAAAAATACCTCCTTCAAACTTTATTCAAAATTTAATTCCCTTCCAATTTGAGATATAGGCTAAGAGCAACTTAATTTGTACAAAAAAAGTAGCAGATACTGCCTTTGATCATCAAATACGAGCAGTGACTTACTTCCATTTCTTCTATAGTTAGGGGGCTGATTTTATCCTCTGTTTTGACTGATTTCGCTACCAAATCACCAGGCAGAACGACGCTGTGCCCCAAAAACCATCCAAACGCAATCTTCACAGAGTTGACATTTAACCCATACTTTCCAATAACAGTCATCTACAAAGAAGTAGAAAATGAAGAGGAACATACAAAAAAGGTTAAAGAAAAATGTGAAAACTAACGGTAATAGAAGCGATATAAAGAATGCTTAGTAGGGACCCCCCCCCCTTCTAAACCTTACAGAGGATATTTCATCATTCTACTTTACTGGAAACCAAAAACACTTTAAAAAAAAATGTTGAAATTTTTAAATAGTGCTGTTAAAATAACCTTTAATTGTCGAGATTTCCAAATGATGAAATAGTCTTTAGAAGGTTTAGACAGGAGGCAGTAGCCCTATTCCTGTTTCTAGCAATTTCTATCCTTTAAGTTTGACAAGTGTGTTCACTATAACTTCTACTTGTTTTGGAATTTATTTATTTTCATCTAAATATCAGTATATGCTATCTTTATATTTGGCATAACTATTCATTTTAAGTTCTGTTCGTTTGGGATTCGCTTGGGTATCAGTAAGGGGGGGGGGGGTACAAACACGCATACACAAAAAAAAGAAAAAAAGAAACGAATGTAGCATTCGTTTACGTAGCATTCACTATTACGGTACCAAAGAGGTAGAGATAGCAAAAATTTACAAAACTGGAGTATTGACTCCGTGAAGATAAAATATCCCGCTTTATCAAAAGTGCAATCCCAGTTTTCAGTACCGTAATCCCACTAGCCATGCCGAACCAAGGGTATTACCCCGAATCATCAGTCAAACCAAGGATAAGATGAAACTTAAGTCTGCAAAAAGCATAAAGAAAAAAGTTCTAAGACGCAAAATCATTAGGATAAACATAAAACCTGCACGAAATGTTGTTTGTATTTACTTTGGCCTTACAGTCGGCAAAAAAAAAAAAATCATCAAAATATCCTAATTATATCTGTTTTCATTTTCCTTCAGTATTTTATATTTTATATACAAAGTGCTCACAGAATTCTTTTGAAACAAAACAGTCTGTTTACTTTCCAAATAATTCAGGTTAGATCTTAAGAAACGTTTGCCTTGAATTAAAATCCAAATTTAAATCAATTGAATTCTTGCCATGAATCATGTAATGTTGAAAAACAAGTCTAATTCTAAGTCAGTCTCTAAATAGAGAGTGATCATGAAAATGAAAAAAATTACCTTATATTGAAAGGAAAAAAAAAAAAAAACTAAAACATGTCTATAATATTTTTGTCGTCATGCATAAAAGATCGCCTGCTAAATAGTTACCAAAAGTTTTTTTTTGGGGAGGGGGGGGCTGGATAACTGTAAATTGCCAGAGATGCTTGTGCATAAGTTATTGCTTAAAATGCGTAAACCTACCTACCTTAACCTATTTAACCTTACTTATTTGAGATCCCAAGTCCTGAGCTCAAAGAGGATGCTGGTATCTCTCTGGTGAGCTCTGACTCAAAAACGTGAGCATCTTATGTGTTTTTAGTTTGGCTTGTTATCAATTTCTTTACGATCTACTTCAATTTTCATTTATATGTTAAACTAAAAGTTTCCTTGCGTTAGGTGATCTACTATTTAGCTTGAAACTTACTCTTATCAATCACAACTTGGTCCATCATAGGCTAGTCCATGCATTACAGTATAGCTTACTATACAACAACTGCTACTAAAGCTTATTGCAGCACCAAGACGCCCAAGGCCAACACAGCTAAGCACACTCCTTCCCCATCCCAATCTGTTCAAAACCTCCTTCTTTATACCCTCCCAAGAAGTTCAAATTTCCCTTAAATATTTCCTTACGACATTCTGACACCCCACTCAAGAACGACCTGCTTTTTGTCTGGCTCTAGATGGTTGGCCGACAAGAACGATCTTTGGCAATCTATCATACTTCATCCGCAGAACGTGTCCAAGCCATCTCAATCTTTCTCTCGCTATAGCCCTAGAAAGCCAAATTGAACCACATTTTTTTAGAGCTTACTGTTTGAGATACGGTCAGTCATTCGGGTACCCAAAACAACCCGAAGCCAATTTCCCTCGAAAACATCTAGCAAATTCTCCTCCGTTTTTCAGAGCATCCACACTTCAGAACCATAGTTGACCAGTCATAACAGTAGCTTCCAATATTCTTGGTTCGCAGACTTTTCTTTCTATTCTTCCCAACTTTCTCCAACTGTGAAAGGAAAACCATGGGCCTAGCAGAGTTTCCACTCTTTTCTTGAAATAATTTTCCAGAACTTTTTCAAAATATTTAAAAGACATTTTCCGCTGCTAGTCGGCCACAAAACAAGTCAAGATATTACGACTGGGGCTGGGTGACAAGCAGATATTATCATCATATCGGGATATGTTTTGAGATAGACACGATATTGTGTCTATACCATTAGGTCTGTATTATAGCTGTTCAAAAATTGTTGTCCCACCTGCTTTCCCCTTCTTGTAATGCGACACAATGCAATGCAATGTGTAGAAGTTGTTCACTTCTTTAGTTCTACTAACTAAACTGCAAATAACACTATTTTACTTTACGAGATCAGTTTTAAAGTCCGATCTCTCACTGTCAAGATTTCGGGTAAAAAAAAAAACAAAAAAAAAACGGCAAAACACCTAATACAAAAACCGAAACAAAAAAAGACCGGGTAAATTAAAAACAGATAATCTATCTCAATTTTCTCTATCTATTTCTCTATGCTATCTCTATTTTTGCATTAACAGAACAGAAACAGTACCCATGCTTATTTTTTTAAGAAGAAGAAGAAGGATTTATTGAAAAAAAAACATATCAACAAAAAATTATTGCTGCCTCCCCTAAAAAGCAAAGCTTGTCCGTGGGGGAGGTAGAGAAAACAAAATCCTTAAAACAAAGAACACTTAACCACCGACACCACTAATACCATCACACTAAGCAATAAATACAAAATAATATCATATATTATACATCCTCTGGGAACATCATATCAACAAAACCCCCACAATAAATAAATCAATTGATCAGTCAAAACTCATATTCAGCAAAAAGCAGTTCCTTAATGATTTTTCTAAAAATATTGGGGTCACCAATAGTCTTAATATCACTATTCAAACTATTCCATTTCCGCGTACCTCTATAAAGAACAGAAAAACATGAACGGGAAGATATACCTCTAGGTACACAGAAGTCCGCGCTACCCCTTGTATCATGAGAATGAACAGTAGACCTAATGGACAATAAATCATCAAAACAACAAGGCTGAATATCCTGCTGCAGTCCAAAAATAAACCACAATACATATAATTCACGAAGGCCTGCAGCCGGCAAAATTTTTAAAGTTGGGTAAATTTCTCGAACAGACATACGTGGAGATATACCGGCTAAAATTCTTACTGCATGATTTTGTAGAACTCTTATTGGTTTTAGGGTAGAAGAAAAAGTAGAGAGCCAAATACTTGAACAATAAAGTATATACGGGTGTATTAAAGAAAAATAAAGATGGCGAACGACAGACTTGGGAAAACAATGCTGGAGTTTCTTCATTATACCGAGATTTCTTGCCAGAATTTTGCTTGTTAAAGTAACATGTTCCTTAAAAGATAGAGTTTCATCTATTACAATCCCAAGGTATTTAAAAGGCGCAGTCCGTTTTATAGCGCCATTGGGCATATCTAATTCCTTGATCCCTGGGTAAAAGTTTGATGATCGCGAGAAAATAATAAAGTTAGACTTAGCCATGTTAATCCTTAATTTATTTACCCTCAGCCATGCTGTAATTCTATTAACTGATTCCTTCATGGAAATCTGCAGCAACTCCGCTGTCTTAGCTGTGCTAATGGCTGTTGTGTCATCAGCAAAAAGTAAAACTGTTTCATTAGTCGGGTTTACCGTTAGTTCATTTATTCTATAGCAAAAATTATTTAGACAATTTGGTAAATCATTAATAAATATCAAGAATAATATAGGACCGAGAAAAGATCCTTGCGGAACACCTATTTCAATACGCTTTTTTTCGGAAGAAGAATCATTTAGTTGGACATACTGATAACGATTACTTAAAAACTTCTTAAAAAATTTAATGATTTACCCCTCAAACCATACACCTCACACTTCTTAAGTAGAAGTTCATGATCCACAGTGTCGAAAGCTTTCATCAGATCTAAAAATATAGCACCTATTTTGAAACCTTTATCTAATACATCATTAATAATAGTTGTCAAATAAATCATCGCCTGTTCCGTTGTCCTTTTTCTACGGAACCCAAATTGTGTATCTACCAGTAACTTATGATCCTCCAAAAACTCATCATTCTAATACTAAAACACTTCTCTAAAACACGGGAAATAATGGGTAAAACAGATATCGGTCTATAGTTTCCTGGGTCATTTTGAATACCACCCTTATGAATTGGGGTTATACGGGCAACTTTAAAACAGTCTGGGAATCTTCCTTGACGAAAACACTCATTAATTAACCAACATAAAACTTCAGCTATAACAGGAAAAATACATTTAAGTGTTTTTAGAGTAATATGGTCGCTACCAGATGAATTACTACGAAACCCATAAATATTTTTTTTAATTTCATCAACTGTTAGAAGTCTAAGGTGAAGAGACACATCAATGGGGTCCCTCAGTAAGGACTCGGACGTTGGATCACCACTATCAGGTACAACTGACATAGCTAAATTCAGACCAATATTCGAAAAATAACTCTGTAATTCATTGCATATGTCCTTTTCAGAATTCAATGTCTTTCCCATTACACTAACTAATTCATCAGGTACACTATTTATTTTTAATCCAATCACTTCTTTTATTAGTCCCCAGGTTTTCTTAAGGCATCCTTCGACCTTCTTAAACTTTTTCTCAAAATATTTCTTTTTTTCATTTCTTAAAATTGTACTCAACCTATTTCGATAAATTTTATATAATTGCTTATTTTCTTGTGTCGGGTTAATTATTTGAGCTCTAAACAATTTATCTCTTACATTTATTTGCTTCAAAATCACAGGACTAATCCAAGGTTTTTTACTTGAGTGCTTTCTATTAAACGGTTTCAATATGACTACTTGACTTATCAAACTCTGCAACTTTTCATAAAATAAAACAAACTTTGAATTAGCGTCCTGAACATCGCCTAGAACATCGTACCAATCCACCTTTTCTATATCATTTTTAACTTTTACCATCGCACTTTTACTGATCACTGGAATCCTTGATTTTTTGCCTTTAACCACTTTCGTGACAGTTCTAAAGCTAGCTGAAACTCCAAAGTGGTCAGATACATCGTTGATAAGGACCCTGGGAAGACTCAAGGGTACATTAGAAAGGATGTTATCCAGAAGCTTAGCTGATGTTCCGGTAATTCTTGTAGGGATATTTATATAAGGATGAAACCCATTAGATAAACTTCTATTAATAAATTCAGTGCTAGCAGATGACTGATCTATAAGGTCAATATTAAAGTCCCCCATAATAAAACATGGCATAGAGTTAATTGGAAGTTTCATTAATTGTTCTTCAAATAGGTCCATAAAGTCTTGGAGCAGGCTCTGTGGAGGTCTATATACTACAACAATACAAAAATTCAAATTCTCTCTAGTTATATGTAAAACAAAACACTCGCAAACTTTCTCTCTATATATTGTAAGATCTTCTCTTATTGAAACCTTATAATCAGCCTGAATGTAAGCTGCTAGGCCTCCAAGTTGGTAATACTCGCGATTCCTTACATATAAATTATAACCAGGGATATGTAGTAATTGCGAGTTATTATCATTTAACCACGTTTCAGTTAAAGCGATCACCTGAAAGACATTAGTATTTATTAATTCCGATAAAAAATTATGCGCAGAATTCAATCCCTGACAATTCAAATGAAAAATGTTAAGGCCAAAATGGCCCTTATCACAATACAAGGGTAGTGCCCCTTCTTTAAAAATACACCTTGATGGTTCATTTGTGAAAATCTCAGTGGCAAATATCTAAATTTCTATTTATCCTTTCATTAAACTGGCTGGAAAAATCAACCCTTCGACTTTCAAGTTGCAGGACATTGCTGTTCCCAGGAGGAAAAACGATATCTCTAACCATCATCAATAAAAGTTAATGTACGTGACGGTAGAGGGTGGCGGTGGCAAAAAAAAATCATTATCTACTAAACATATATCTAGACCTAGATAAATACAAAAAAAATAACAAAATATATTCCGGCAAAGCGGAAATACAATTTAAAAAAGCACATTATTGCAAGCTTCATGGCACAAAGCAAAACCATTCAAAAAAAGACATCAGCCCGCTACCACCCACTCAAAATAATTTCACATTAACAAACATTTTAAATTATTTACACAAAAATAAAAATTATCATTAACCCAAACATTTCAAATTCATCACTATCAACTTTTCCATATCTATTTGATCAAACCAAGCGAAAAAGAAAAGATAATTAACCAATAAGTAAACTAAACACATTCAATAAAACACTCATTTTTTAGCACCTCTGGAAGCTGTGGAGGGAGGAGGCTTATGTGCTAGTTCCTCAATCCATTCATCACACGTAAACTTCACTTTCGTACCACCCGGACGTTCCAACTGAAGATATGGTGGAACTGTGTTTGATACCCATGAAATGATACCCATCGTTTTAAGACACAATTTTTTTTCATATAGTTTTTTTCTTGCCTCTCTCACAGAAAATGGGGCATCATCACTCACATAAATGTTTCCCTGGTTTGCTATATTTCTTCCTTTAAGCTTCTTCCCATTTTTAAGGATTTCATTCTTATTTCCACGGTTTTTTACATTAACCTTAAAATATTTCTTATCCTTTTTTATTGCAACAACTGAAAAATGGGGAATCACTGGTAAATTTAGTCCATCCGTACATATCTCGGTAAACATACGTTTGGCTTGATCTTCATCCTCACAGGCTGCATTCCATACAACCACATTGTTTTCGTTAGGCTGATATTCTGCAGCCATAAGCCTATCAGACATACATAGGGTCTTTTCTTTAAAATATTTAACTTCTGACTGCAGGTTAAAGTTATCATTTTTCAACAAAGAAATGTCATTTTCTACGGCATTTGTACAAGACTTAATCCCGGAGAATTCAGACCTTAAGGCTAATTGCTCTGATTCAATTGCTTTTATTCTATTTTCTACTACAATGAATCGCTGTTCAATTGATTGGACTGAGCTATGAGTTTCACGCATAATGTCCATCATCTTCGCAAATTCCTCTGATAGGGTCATTAACGAAACCTGAGTTGTCACTGGCTTCCGAAAATCCGGATTTCCTGACGTATTTGGGGTACTTGTGGCAATATCCTCGCTAGAATCAATATCTGGACGACTCCTTTTATTTTTTTTCTTGCCCATCTTAACTTAGTAATAGCTAAAATTGACTTACTGGCAAAAGAAGAAGCCACCAGTCCTAAATCAGTCCTTTTTACCCACTGTACTATTCCTTTAATCTCATATTACGAATAATTTGAGCCTTAAATCACTTTGGAGGAATAATAGCTAATGATTTCCGTTGTTGAGTTTTATTTAGGGAAATGCTTGTATTTTCAGATTGTACAAAGTTTTCATTATATCACAGCATGCAGACAATTTAGCAATAATCCATCGTCATTCATTGAATAACGTGATTCATAGAGTGGGCGATAGCAAGCAATACGGTCTTAACCGGTTGAGCAATGAATCATGACATGACTATTCAGAAGCAGACAAAGCTTAAATAAATAAATAAAAGGTTTAAACTAATTATCAGGGTAATAGAAACAGCTGATCCATGTAAACAGCCAGCAACATGATAGAAAACAAAATAAAGATATCAAAAGATTACTATAGCTGAAAGATTTTAAAAGAAACAAACATTCATGCCTTTAGTGTTTAGCCCGTTTACGGTCATCGTGAAAGGGGGAAGATTATTTTTCAGAACAACTAAAAGGTTTCCACGACAATTTAATTTTTCTATTTTCCAGGTGTTTTCCATGACTGAAAAATTGATCTTTAATTTTCCAGATTTTCCAAGTTTTCCAGGACGCGTGGGAGCCCTGGTCTTGGCTATTTTATTTTTAACATTTTCACTGCACCCACCAGCTTTACGAATAATATTACCTAGGTAAGTGAAGCTGTCCACTTGAATAATCTTCCCGTTACCCAGCATCACCTCTTCACCCTCACTTATTCCCAGTCTTAGCGACTTAGTCTTCTTAACATTACTTTCAAACCTACTGTTGCACCATGAACTCTCAAAACCTCTGAAAATTCATACATTTTCAACTAGGAATCTGAAATCACCAGCATAATCTAAGCATAGAAGAGTTTTACTTCCCCAATTAATTCCGTGTTCTCCCATAGCCTTTGCTATGCTCTTTAGGACAAAGTCCATCAATACGATACATATAAATGGGAATAGAACGAAACCCTGCTTAACTCTTGAATCCCTATTTAATACGAAGCCAGCTAATAACATCGCTTCCTACCTTAATCGCGTTAATATTATCATAGGCAGCGCAACAGCGCTGCCTAAGTAAAGAACGATGTGGGCACAATGTTTTATATTTTTTTTTCTCCATACCCGGGCACTTCGTATCGAAGGAATTGTCGTAGAAACTTCGAAAAGGGCTCATTCGATTGGAAATTGGAGTGGCTAGTGCCCTTTTTAATAGTCAAAAGTGATTGGAGGGCAACTAGCCCCCCCCCCCACGCCCTTCATTCCCCCAACCACATCCAATAAAAATTTTGAGATAGCCATTTTGTTCAGAGTAGTTGATTTCCAGATAGAAAATATGTTTTTGAGGAGAAGGCTCCCCAACAACCCTCCGGGCAAGGGTTTTAAGTTATGACCTGAGGGCATATAAGAACGATTTTGGCACAATGTATCATTTATTATTTTTTTTACCTTTAGAGCAGGGCACTTCGTATCGAAGAAGTTGTCGTAAAAATTTCGGAAAGTGCTCATTCAATTGGAAATTGGAGTGGCTTGTACCGTTTTTAATATTCGAAAGTGATTGGAAGGCAACTAACATCCCTTCCACGCCCACCATTTCCCGAAACACATCCAATCAAAACTTTGAGATAGCCATTTTGTTCCGCGGAGTTGATTTCCAGATAGAAATTATATTTCTAAGGATGACACTCCCCCACAGCCTTCAGGGCAAGGGTTGTAAGTTATGCCCTGGGGGCACATAAGGTTTTTATAGATAGCGTTGTTGTAGAAACTTCAAAAAAGGCTCATTCGATTGGAAATTCAAAGGGCTAGTACTCTTTTTAATAGAAGAAAGTGATTGGAGGGCAACTAGCCCCCCCACCCCCGCCCATCATTCCCCCAAACGGATCCAATCAAAATTTTGATATAGCCATTTTGTTAGCGTAGTTGATTTCCAGATAGAAAATATGTTTTTGAGAAGACACCCCCACAATCCTCGGGGCAAGGGTTTTAAGTTATGCCCTGAGGAAATATAAGAACGATGTTGGCACAATGTATTATTTATTATTTTTTTCCTTTAGAGCAAGGCACTTCGTATCGAAGAAGTTGTCGTAGAAACTTCGAAAAGGGCTCATTCAATTGGAAATTGGAGTGGCTTGTGGAAATTGGAGTGTGGAGTGGCTAGCCATTTTATTCAACGTAGTTTTAAGTTCTGTAAATTAAGTCTTTGAGGATGAGAACCTCCTCAAAGCCCTCAGGGCAAGGGTTGTGAGTTATGCCCTGGGGGCATATAAGGTTTTTATAGAACGCGTTGTCGTAGAAACTTCTAAAAGGGCTCATTCGATTGGAAATTGAAACGGCTAGTGCACTTTTTAATAGTCGAAAACTGATTGGAAGGCAACTAACACCCTTTCGACGCCCACCATTTCCCCAAACACATCGAATCAAAATTTTGAGATAGCCATTTTGTAACACGCAGTTTAAAGTTCAGTAAATTATATCTTTGAGCAGGACACTCCCCCCACAGTCTTCAGGGCAAGGGTTATAAGTTATGCCCTGGGGGCATATAAATTTTTATTGAAAACTTTGTCGTAGAAAATTGAAAAAGGGCTCATTCGATTAGAAATTCAAAGGTCTGGTGCCCTTTTTCATAGTCAAAAGTGATTTGAGGGCAACTAACCCCCCTGTCTCGCCCACCTTTTCCCCAAATACATCAAATCAAAATTTTTAGATAGCCATTTTGTTCAGCGTTGTTGATTTCCAGATAGAGATTATGTTTTTGAGGAGGACACTCCCCCACAGCCCTCAGGGCAAGGGTTGTAAGTTATTCCCAGGGGGCATATTAGGTTTTTATAAAACGCGTTTTCTTGGAAACTTCAAAAAAGGCTCATTCGATTGGAAATTAAAAGGGATAGTGCCCTTTTGAATAGTCGAAAGTGATTGGAGGGTAACTAGCCCCACCCCCACGCCTATCATTAACCCAACAACATTCAATCAACATTTTGAGATAGCCATTTTGTTCAGCGTAGTTGATTTCCAGATAGATAAAATGTTTTTGAGGAGGACACTCCCCCACAACCCTTGGGGCAAGGGTTTTAGGTTATGCCCTGAGGGCATATAAGAATGATGTTGGCACAATGTATTATTTATTATTTTTTTTCATTTAGAGCAGGGCACTTCGTATCGAAGAAGTTGTCGTAGAAACTTCGAAAAGGGCTGTTTCAATTGGAAATTGGAGTGGCTTGTACCGTTTTTAATATTCAAAAGTGATTGGAAGGCAACTAACATCCCTTTCACGCCTTGTTGATTTCCAGATAGAAATTGTGTTTTTGAGGAGGACACTCCCCC